>RAOO01000104.1:0-100946 GCA_009805345.1 Neurospora sp. FGSC 26628
GTTGTGCCAGTGGCCGAGAGTCTGGCCGAAGTGAGGTTGAGTCTCGCGGCCGGAGGCCGCCAGGCATTTATAAGGCTGATGCCGGGCGTTGAGGCTCTGTTAGCCTCGGCAACCCTAACCCAGAACTGTGGGCAAATGTCCGTGTGACACATATAATGTAAGGTGCAAGACAAGTCGGTCACGGAAGTGAACAAAGATGACTTGAATGATGATCAACTTGTTGTTGATGATTCTAAGAAGCTATCTGGGTGACAGACTTTCCGAAGTCTGTCTTAAGCACACTGACACAGGTCGTTACCAAACCTGACCTGGTGCGCCCTTGCCTAACAAGGCAGGCGTTCCAGTCAAGTCCGTCCTCTCACACATAAGCCCTTGATCGCAAATAACATCAAAGAACACATGCAGTCAAAGCCATGAAAGATCGTATGATCCGAAAGAGGAAAATTTCCATCTCCTCCACCCAACTCCGAAACCCCATACAATATCCCAACCCAATTCAAGAACGGCATCGCAGTAGGATTAGCTTAATCTACAACCTTGACACGGAAAAGATACCTCAGACGAATCTGGGCAACATCGTACACAATATACTCGTTGTAAAACAGATCAGCGTCCGGATAGTTGGTGTCGCCGGGTTTAAGCGACGACGTGTCGGGCTGGACTTCTCGTTAGCAACCATATCTGTCATATCGGTATCAAGACAAACAAGAAAAGAGCTTACCATCATCACACCCTGCAGTGCCGGGTTCACAACACCAGCATCCTTCCACATCAACGGGCCACTCCTGCCCTTACCCCACGTAGAGAGCATTCCTTTCTGCTTGGCGTTCTCTCCAGCATTGTAATCGGCATCAGTCAACTCCTGGATGGGGTCGCCAAGCTCAGCCTCGCAGAGCAAGAGGAGGGCCGTGTCATTGGACTGGTATGCACAGCAGTAGCCTGCTGACTTGCTGGACATATCCGCTAGATAGACGCCCTTGCCGAACATGTAGCCATTGACGGGCGCTTCCGGCGGCGCGATGCGGAGACCCTGGCTGAGAATACCGCCGAAATTGGTGGAGCGGGAGCCGTGCCACAAAAGCTTGCGATTCTTCTTGAGCTTCAACTTGCCGTCGGCATAGTCACTCTGATCGAACCGGTCGAACTCGCCCTGGCGCTCGATACGGAATATCTCCTCCACTTCGTAGTCGACTTCGTGAGTATGACCCCGTGTGTCGACCAGGTAGTCTTGCAGATGGGTGAACTCGATCGAACCCCGGGCCAAGGGTGTCATCTCCTGCATCTTGAGGCCTTGGTACTGCCTGTCCAGGGGATGAACATCGAACTCGGTCTTATCGATCTTCATGATGTTGCTGGCTTCCTTCATGTCGCTCAAGTTTTCGAGCAGTTCGATTTCTTGCTTCAGCTGCTGATCGGTCGCAATGATCGGTGGTCGGTCACGGCCGAACGCGTGCGGAATCACGGAGTAGTAGGTGTTTGACAAGTGTTCAACCGCTTGCTGGTACGGTAGACCATACTGAGAAGCTTTGGAAGGGTCGGTGAAAAGCTCGGAAAGATTCTTGAGCGCCTGGAAACCACGCATGATGGTGGCCTTGCTGAGCTTTCCCAATGGGAGCTTGTTGCGATCGTACTTGAGTGCCGCCATAGTGTTGTTCATCAACTGCTGGTTGAAGATGAGTTCCATGAGCTTAGCCACTGAAGGGTTGAGTGTGCATTTGGGAGGCTCCCAGTCGTCTTTCTCTTCCTTGGTGGCCGCGCCGCCCTCGGCTTCATCTTCGTCATCGGATTCCTCCTTATAGTTCACCTCGACGAAGGCATACTTCTTGGGCTTGGGGTCATCACCTCGGTTGCTCCAGAGCAATCCCGACTTGTCCTTGAACTTCTTTTCGAAAGTGCGCAGGGCATCTTGGAGAGACGCGGAGTCGATAAGCGAGTGCTGGCCAGACTCTCCGACACGCCCCCAGCGCGTCCAGACCGTGAACCGCATGTTCTGCTGCGTCAGAAGCTATTTGACCCGTTAGTTTGAGGATGCGGCAGGAGAGGTTGAGACGGCGACTTGCCTGAAGACGATAGAACTTGTTGTTATTGCCAGTAGAATTAGTCAGGTTCAATGATGCGTCATAGATAACACCATCAGAATCAACATAGACGTTGTAGCCATAGGGAGCGCCTTCGTCCGTAGGAATCTGCATTGTCTTGTCTTTCAGGACTTGGCCCTCGCCCACGGCTTTTGTGCTTTTGAGTTTGGACTTTTTCAGGGTGTCCTCCTCGCCATCGGCCTTGACGCCATCCTGCGATGGCGACGGCGATCTCTTTCTCTTGGTGCCTCTGGTGTCATCACCATTCTTCTGGGAGGCAGTGTCCGCGTCAGCCACGGAAGCGTCACTAGCGGCATCCAAGGAGGACAAGTCCAGAGCGTAGTCATCTTCCGGTTGTCGGGCGTTCTTCTCTTTGGTCTCCAGCAACCAGTCGATGCTGACAACGGGAATGTTCATTCCATGTGCCTGCCTGACCTTGGTGCTTATCTTGTTGGCGTTCTTGTCAGAGTAGATTATATGGGTGACGCCTTGCACGATGGCGGTCACGGTGGTGTTTGCTCCGAGGGACTCTGCTGTTCTCTTGTGCTGGTCTTGACCGCCAACAAAGGGTCCGCTGAAGGCAATGCGACAGTCTTTCAGCGGTAATTTTGCTGGGACAGCCGCCGCGTTGTTTGCTCGTCTGGGCGGCATCGTGACGAACTGAAGGGTTTCCGAGGGGGGAAGGGTGTGAGTGCGTCCGAAAGTAAACAAACAATGGAGCGTGAAGGAAGGGTGAAAGCTGGCAACGATCGTGTCAAGATTGATTGATCAAGCTGATGGAAAACGAGAAGTTGAGAGAAGTTGACAAGAGACCGAGGAAGATTAAGACAAAGGAGAAGGACGGGAAGGAAGCAGCAACTCTACTCTGGGGAACAACACCTGCTTGATATTGGTCCTTCCTAGCGCCTATGAACACATCCATTTGGGCAAGCGCGCTCCGCGTGACTTCCAGGCAACAACCACCCCTGCCCTGCATCTGGGCCCCTCTTAGTGTTTCAATTCAGTGCCATTTCAACGCGAAATCACGGGACAGGCCGCAGAATAAGTTGCCCGCTCCTTCCATTCTTTGGTCTTCTTCAGGCAGCTCAGCAGGGTGACCCACAAAACGCCAGGCAACAACCACCCCTGCACCCTAAACAGGCCCAAAATGACGTGATGCCAAGAGTTGGGGTAGCTTTGGAGTTTGGGGTTCATCCACAGTGGAGAGATGCCGCCGGCAAGACCATCGTCGTACAAGAGTTTCGGTACCACATTGGCAAAACACTATGATCCGTTTGCTTTGCGAGTTTTCATCTGGCTTTTAGGATAATTGAAATGGAGATAAATTGCGATCTACTTGAGGGCTACGAGTTAGCAATGATAGAGTTGTCATTGGGAAAGGTTAAGGTACTGTCTTCAAGGTACTTGAGCTGCCAGCAGTCACCTCGAACTGTCAGTGACTGAGCTGATAGAGAAGGCCATGTCCAGCCAATAACTACAGGTCAGGGCTCGAGGGTAAAGGCCGTGATAGTGATATCAATGACCCTCGGGATGGCCCATTAGTAGTATAGGTATCTTGATGTTGATGGTTCCATGTTAAACGGCAATAACCCTGGAGGTACCTAGAAATTGCACGCTTAACCCTTGTTTGCGAATCAACCATGTTTCGGAGCCCTGACGAGTATTCATCGAATCCATTGATTGAGCTCCGAAGGATCAATTTTTGTCTTTCCCATCCAAAGTCGATCGTTCGGTCGATCAAACCCCAACCCCAACTTCAAAGTCCTTAACATGCAGAACATGCAATAGAAGCCACAGCCCTCCTGCCCTGTCCTCGCATCGCAGTTGAAGAGCCACACCCACCATGCACCAGCCCGATCACGGCCACGGCCACATCGTTAAGTCAAACTCTCCCACCCTGACAACCTGAAGCCTGAGTCCAAGCCCTCCAAGAAAAGATCGTCAACCGCCCACCCCAAACAAGCTTTTATCGGTATCGGCACCTTCTTGATAGAGGCTTACCGGTACACTACCGGCATGCCGATCCGCATCTCTCCAAACATCAATTCCAAGACGTTCTAGACCTTCCAACCCGGTCCGACGGCCTGGTTGCCTATTGCTGTAACCGGCCACCGCACGGCACCGCCATGCTTCCATGCTTTCCATGCTTTCCATGCTTTCCATGCTTTCCATGCTTCTATTTCCGTCTTTGCTTGTCTGCTTGTGTCGACAAACAAACAATCCAACCTGCGACCCGCGCGACCTGCGACCCGAGGTTTCGGTTTTTGCATGATTGATCCTTGCAACTACTGTCTGGCGATTCTAAATCATGACCCAAGGACTGGAGCCAGAGCCAAGATGGGACCTGCGAGTTGCTTGGAGAATGATCTTCGTTTGACTTGCGAGTTCTGGCTGTCCGGGAACCCGGTTATAAGTGGGATCCATGTCGTTGATCATGTAAGGTTGGTGATCATGGACTTCCTCAGGATGTGTCAGGAAAGCAGGGAAAGCACGGCGGGTATGGATGTTGTTTACCAGCTGGGCAGTTTATCGTTCTTTCGTAGTGTTCCTACATGGTTAGACATATGGCAGATTGGACGCGAGTGAACACATCACGACATTGCATTACGCTTTAACAGAAGACTTGATGGATGATGGACTTGCAAAATTCTTCTCTTCACCGGGTATGATATGCATACAGAGATCTTTAGTGTTCCTCCTCCACCGTCCTTCTCCTCTTTCGTGCATCCAGCAAGCAATCCAGCCGCCTGACCGGACTTGTTAATACCGAGATCCTTTCTCCCTCCCGTCTATGCTATATTTCCCCAAGGCATCCGAAACCAGTCCCGACCCCAATGTGCAATTCCCCGTTGACCATAATGATTATTAAAATAGCAGTGCTGGCAACATTGATTGAATGCCGCCTAGTCACCGCGTGTAAGTATGATGATGCGATGCCGTGGAAAGAATCGAAATGATGCCTTGTTGTACATGGTTTGAAAAGGCGAAAAGGAAAAGTTGGCATTGCAAATTGCAAATGCCGATAACAAATGTATCCCGAGCGCCCAAGGTATCATCCGTCCGTCCATCCAGTTTAAGTCCATTCACCAGTTTGGTCTTGTTTTCGAGCCGGTGGGCTTTGTTGCCTCTTCCTGACTTCGATGATCCGCTGTGCAGCGCATCTTTCGTGCTTCTGCTACTGCTTGTAATGCTTCTTGTAAATCCTACACATTTCGCCTGTTTGTGCCACCGTGTTCCTCCTCTTGGGTTAGGTTGGCCTCCAGTTCTGCTCCTCCCCCATGCTTGCTAGCTAGCTTGCTCTAGCTCTCTTAGCCCTCTTCTTGCCTCGTCTATGTTCTAGCTTGTTCTGGTACCGGCCAGGAGTTCAGCTTTTGTGGATTTGACGACGAGCCAAGCCCCGACGACTGGAGACTGGTGGTGGTGGGAGATTCGGACCCGCCGTCAAATCACTCCTATACCGTCACCGTACTCTCGCCCCGGAGCTCCTTACACCGAGGGTGGCTGCAAGTGCCGCAGTAGAGGGTGCTCTTGCCACAGGCCACGACCTTCGCGCAGGAGCATGTGGTCGACTGCGAAATGAGCGTGGTCGAGCACGCGTACGAGATCTTGGTGCCGCACATTTTGGATGATTTGGCTTGTCGGGTTGACTTTGAACGAAGGAGAGCGAGTGGTAGTTGTGATGGTCTTGATTGGTTGGATTTGGTTGCTTGTTTGGAGTTTAGCGATTGCTGATCAACTGCTATTTGGGTAGCAGTTGGTGGTGATCTGGGGGATCGCTGTTAGCAGCTTGTTTCTGCGGGTGTTTCGGACGAGGATTTCGAGCATCGACATCGACGCTGCGGCCACGGTGCCAAAAAGTAGAGGAAATCATCAAACTTACATCGGCTTGACAATAGAAATGGAGTCTTCTTCCTTGCTTGATTGAGGAAGGTTCGTTTTCAGTCCGTCGCAAGCGAGGGGAAGAAGTGAAGTTGGACTGGTCAGAGAAGGATGTGGGCGAATTCAGCCGTTTGTTAGTTAGCACACAGCCGCTGGGAATTGCTCCGTCTCGGTCCGAAAGAATCCTTCTGTGCGTTGACGGTCTTGCGTAAGGCGAACAGGCGCAGCCAGGCAGTGTTCAATCGGCCAGCCGAAATGTTTGATGTGTAGTGGAGGGTTGCGTGTGTGTGGCCGTTTGTAAGTGTGTCGGGTAAGAAACACAAGCCAGTGATCACTCTCTGTCGGAGGTCCCCGATGGTGGTGGTGGTGGTGGTGGTTTGTGGTTTGTGGGTAGGGCTTGGATGATCAGGGCTCGATGGTTATATAGCAGATTTGCTCCTTCTCGAGTTCTTCTGTTCCTTCCCTATTTTAAGGTAAGATTGGAAATTCGAGGTCCGGATGTGTAAAGGTTGCTGCAGGAAAGAACTGCCAAGAGTTGCAAATGCGTGACCGTGTCAAACTCGGTTCGGCTATATCAGGGGTTTAAGCTGAAGATGCAAAAGGCACCCAACTGCTTGTATTGTCCCCTTTTCTCTCTCTGCTCAGCTCATCAATACGATGGACGGGCCGGGTCATCCACATGTCGGTGTGTATGGGTTGAGTTGTGTTGTGTTATTGTCCCATGCTTCTGTGGTCGTCTGGCAACAAACGGGCAAGGTGGTGGTAGATAAGAGAAATTCCAGAGGGCTGGCCTGATGACAAGATCGTAGGTATATTTGTGAGACGTATAGGGTACTTTGATCTGAAATATATCACGCCGGACCCATCGGGCTGCCTACGCTCTTCCAGGCTTTGCCCCATGTCACTCTCTCGTCCATGTCCATGCCCATGTTTCTTTCGTGCTCTCTGTCTCACTCCGTGACCTGATGCAACGCTGATGTCGACATGGCCAGGATGGCACCGGATGGACCCCGTTTCTCATGATGAAGTAATAGCCGCAGCAAGCCCCGTCGACCCCTGTCTTCTTGATTGGGCCCTTTTTCCTGGCCGGGCATTCCAGGTATGGATGGTCCCGTCATGGTCGGCAGGGTCGATGATCTACGTCATGCGGCAGCAAGCTGGTCAACAAGGGGACCGGAGGGGACTTGTTCACGAGGGGCTTCGAGAGTGTGCCTGTACATAGTACGTGCTTGTGCCCTTTATTTCTTTGCAAAATTGCAGTTACGGGACTAGCACCAGTCCGGTTCCAGTCCGGTACGTCGTGTTAGTGGCTGGCCCCACGCGTTTTATGGGCCTGTCCTCTGCACCTGCATGGCCGAGCGATGGGCTTTTATCCACTCATCCACCTCCCCCGCCAACTCCCGGTCCAGGCCCATGTGAGTCCAGCCACGTCGTGCTACACGCACACGAGAGCATTCCCGAGGAGACAGTGTTGCTAGCAGATGTGCAGGCAATCTGTGGGGTGTTCTGTTAGCTCTACTGTACATAGCCGTCATGTTTTGTAGAAAGTCGGCCGGCTAGCATCATCACCAATTGCACACAACATCAACATCTCAACATCAATAACATTCTCTCTGTCTCACCAGCCTATAAGACACAGGCAATCGATATGCTTGTCTGACGGATGCCCAAAACAACACCGATTCAGCAAGGATACCTTATTCCCTCACCAATAATTCCAAGACCGATGTTGTGATCCGAACACTGAATGTGTAATCCTGCCCCCAATCTGCAAGCCAACCCGAACCTGAAAATGCTTCATGCCGGATAGCTTCATCTCCAGACCCCGAACTACTCCTCTCCCGGCTTCCCTTGAGCTCCCCTCATCTCATCCCACATCATGTCCTTTTGCTTCTGGCGCCAAGAGGACGGGTTGATTGCAGTTCATTGCATATTTGGGCTGAAACAAGCTGGAGCCGTGAAACAGGATTTGATGGAGCTTAGCTTGCCATTCTAAGATCTACCCACTGCTACACCACACGGCTGGAGTCAACGGTACGTAGCGAGTGAGGGACGCCGGCCTTCATACAGTGGCGAGGGGAGCGAGATGTAAATGCCTAGCTCCATGAAACCTCCCCAGGATACCGTTGTGGCCGTGGACTGCTCGCATCCACTCTGTTCGTGTTCATCTTGGCCCTTTGTCGAGCTCTGTGGTCAGCAACCGGAAAGGTTCAGATAATAGATTCACCGGCAAATTCCGAGCAAATCTGTTGACGTAGATCGTGATCTTGGTCCCCTTGTCTTGGCCACAGCCTAGCCCCCCGGCCTGATATCTCGTCCCTGGATTGATGGTGGGCAGGGTTGGTCACCGACGATGGATGGATGTCGACACCGATTTTCCCTAGCGGTAATTCTGCTCGACTAGTACCTTACCGAGACCTCTCCGACCTGTCCGACCTCCGGGAGGAACGGAAAACGACATCATCGGTCGTGGTGGTTCATCCGGCAGATGTTGCTATCACGACGCTGCTGACGGCGTGACGACTTGCGGATTTAATGCAAGGTCATCTTCAGCCTCTTCCAGCCGTCATCACCGCTTCATCAACAACGTAATTAATCTATAAGACCCTAATTGCTTCTCAAGATGCTACCATCCGCATCATTGAGCTGAAACTCGACGGTGCACTCATTTACCGGAGCACCCACCTCTCTACCAGCTGTCGGGTGATGTTTTTGGCCAGAACACCACAGCAACTCGAGAGCTCTGATTACCTGCCCCACCATTCGGCCCCAAAAAGTCCAGACCCCAACTCAGCCAAAGAACGCAAACCGTTCACAACTTGAAGCTTTTTTGATCTTCCAAGTTCCTTGATTTGCTCCCATCAGCCATCAGCCACCACGGCACCACCACCACCCGGGCCACGCCCGGCTTCAACTTGCACTGCATGGCTGCTGCATCGAGCTGCACGATTCACCCTTGATAATTCGACCACCCATAAGAACCATTACCCAAGAGCTGAAATTCTCGCTGGAACATTGCTGTCAGTGTTGAATGGTATATTTCACAATCTCGATTCGCAAAATCCCATCACCGATTCTGTGACGGTCCTGGGCGTGGGTTTTGATGCCCAAGACTGAAGGGTTCATCCCAACCAAGTAACCAGACAACAGTCAATCCCTCCCCTTTTCGACTGCTTCAGAGAAACGAAAAAGACCACGGCGGGTCGGCGGGAAAGCACCAATCATTTGCGCGCAAAATCAATGCTTTGTTGCCTGAAGGATGAACACATTCAATTGAAGTCAATTTCAATTTCACCAAATCCGTCTGTCGTCAAATTACAAACATGTTTGAAGGACCACCAGTGGATCTCTCTTTTTTTACCTCTAGTTACCCCTGCGACCCAGTAATCGGACCCCCGGCCAGTGGCCCCGAACACCCCCGACCGTCGCGATCGATACCGTAATTACGTACGCGTATGTATTACGGTACAAACCCCCGACCGACGTTTAGCCAGGCAGGCCAGGCGGCCAAAACAACACAGGCCAGCGGGAGGAACCGTCCTTCCGAAACGAACATGATAGTTCGGACACCGCTAATTTGGAAGTTAAATCAACTGAAATTGGGGTTTCGGGAAATAAAACAAATCTGCGAGGGCGATCAGCGATCATCTATCGTTTCAGGTTGTCACTGGCGCTTATGGAGGATTCACTCTAATATCAAATCTCGAGTTCCTGATACTTTGTAGAGGTAACTAATGGGCAACAACTTGATTTCATTCTCGGTGAGAGTCTGGTTGTTGACAACTTCAACTTGGTAACCTCGAAGGTCATCTGTATTCCGGTGACCGAGCAAATCATGAACCACATAGAGACGCTGATGTTGACGCTGAGGGACAGAGATGTCGTTAAAAGAACCATGCGGACCCACCTCTCAAAGCCCCAAAAGTCCAGAACACTGCCCACATCCACACCGAGCCGCTCGCCTCGAAAGATCAACAAAGATCACCATCAAACCCGCTGTTTCAAATCGAGAACGGGTACAGTAACGGAATGAAACGATTATTTGCATGATAACCGCGGCTACACACGTGTTGTGCACATGCTGTTTTTAGCGACCAAAGGAAACACGCAGGCAAAGGGAATTTGGAGGCCTCAAACAAGATCCAAATGAACGGGTTCCCCTGAAGATCTTGATCGCTGCTGATCCAGTGATCCGGAGAACTAGCCCTACCCATCCGTTCTCCGCCGTCCACGAGCTGAAAGAGGCTTCCCCTTGTCTTGGCGGAGCCGGACACGAGATGCAATATGAACTCTACCTGTACCTAGTCGGCCGGTGATCACGAAGCAGGAGAACGGCGACCACATCACATCGATTAGAGACGGCGCCAGCAGGAATCAACCCGAGTATATCCGAATTGCGGAACAAGCGTAGCCCGAAGATGGCGTTCGCCTCACTCTAGTCCATGTCCAGCGACGCCGGTCCTCCTTCAATCTCCCAGCTCATTGTCCATCGTTGTCCACAAATGTTTACAAACATGGATCTTACGTGATGCCCTTACTGACATTGGTCATTACCCATTTCCCTCACCAGCCGCCGTCGCCGCCAGAAAAAGGACTTTCTGCTCGATAGTGCCTGGCAATCTCCAGAGGCGCGAGGCCGGGGCTTCGGGATCCGGGGTCCGAGCGGGCGTTGCTCAAGCGTTTCCTTCAGATTCAAATTGCTCCCGAGATCGAGACCTGTTGTCGCAACTCCTGGCTGTCATGGAAGGAGTCATGAGGCAGACGAAGATTTCATGATGGCTATGGGATTAGGTAAGATGTATGACTTGCCCCTTGCTGAGGTGAAGAGCCGCCGTATCCGGCGAAGTCATGATGTTAACCGAGAGGCTCGAGTCTGGAACATCGAAACTCATTACGGCTATGGATGAAGTTCGAAAAGTCACTCCCTTGGCTTCAGCTTCCTTCACCATCGTAATTACCTAAGCTATTACCTCTTGAGAACACAACGTTGCATATCACAACTTTGCGCCCGGCTTGCGCCTCCCAGCCATATCCGCTCATGTCTAAAGCCCTGGAAGCACTCCTCTAAAGGAGGACCTGGAAATGCTTGGCGGCTTGGCTTCAGTTTCTTAGAGAAATTGCCAAAACTCGATAAGTATAGAAGCCCTTTCCCATCACGTTTTCCTGAATCTTTGTTTGGCTGGCTGGTAACTTTCTTGTCTTGGCTGAAGGTTTGTTTCGAAGGTATTCCCACCCGATACCTCTATCCCACCACACGTCCAACCTGGAAACAGTGTACAGTTCAACAATTAGACATTCTGGATTTCCTTGGCCATACTTATCTTACCTAAAATTCAATATATGTTAGCTAATGCGCCATCTTTGTTTTTCTTCTTTGCGGGTTGGGCTTGACCGCCGTTGAACACACCTTTCGTTCACAGCCTTGGTTGGACCCAGGAAATTTTTTTCCCTCCTCTTTTTTTTCTCTTCGCATCATTTTGACATCAGACTTTTCTTTCCTCCACGGAGGTTGAAGCCTCGCTGCCTTACCACCTGCATCCGCTCAATCCCTCAACCCAGATACATACCTTATCGCAAGCGAGCAGCCTACTGCAGCCTCCGAGTCAGTTTTTTTTTTTCTCCCTCCCCGTGACCCTCGCTTGCCTGAATCGCTTCCTTCGGAGCACCCTCCCTTCTCATTCATTCGTTCGTTAGCTTCGTTCGAAACCTTCGTCCGTAACATGAGGTTCTGTTCGTACTGGTAACTTTCATGACAAGATAGCAAAATATCACCGAGATTCCCGCCGAGTGAGTGTGCCGACACTATCATGCAGTGCATGTACACTCTACTTCTCCCGCCATAACAGTCCCGCTCACGGTCTCGCCAGTTCCGCTCACCAGTTCCGCTCGCCTCAAGCAAATTCCGCGGTCCAAAGCGGAAAGCGGAAACGGGCCCGCCAATTTTAGTGTAGATTTGGCGCCCGGGCCCGGGCTTCGTATTGGGCTTCACACATTTCCACCCCGCCTACTAGCCCCCGCAAATACGGGCTCGGCAACTTCCGTTGGGCCATTGCAGCCAACGAACTTTGTCGGGAATGTTCAACGTCTATCGGTCGGTCGAGACCGCGAAGCCGACTGGTTAATGATGATGAGGACATCCACAGATCATGGAGTGAGCAAGGTGGAAAAGGCAGTTAGTTCTAGACCGTCCTTCATGCTTCACATGAAAAAAAAAAAAAGATGAAAAAAAAAAGAAGCAAAAAAAAAAAGCCACAAGCAAAGGCCATCTTCGCAGGTAACCACGACGGTGTTGGTACAGTATTGACCCCTGAAACTGCATGTAATTCGGACACTATGGGGGACCGCCAAATCTTATGCACTAACCAGCGTATATGCAGAAGGGGGAGCTGGCTTTTGGTGGGAGACAGGGATTTGTGACCGCGCCTGGGTATGCACTAAGTAGGGAACTTTTGGTGTATATGCAGTTTCTGGTGTATGCACTTGCAGGGGTCAATACTGTAACAATCCAATCTGGCTCTGGAAAGGTACAAAGCCTCAAGTCAAATGTCGGAGCTCACCCCGACGCCAAGCCTCACGATGTCTGCCAAGACACCATTATCTCGCCAAGAGGGATGAATAAGGTACCACAGCTTTCACCAACTTTTTCTGGACTGGATATGACTTGCATGCTGTACTACAAAAGGGAAACCTGAAAACAAATCGACTTGATCGCGATCCTGCACAATTATGTGAAATGCGGGCAATGACGCCAACTTGACGGTACCGCTCCCACAACGTAAAGCCGCAAAGTTGCCCAACCCAACCAAAGGGTGGTTGAGAAGCTCCGAAATACTATACAAGTAAATAAGCGAATGCACGATCCCCATGTCGCGATACTGATCGAACGGAGGGACCTCTGGTGCTTCAAACCAGTGGCTTGGTACCTCTAGATTCGATGTTGTCGCTTCTAGACCTCTACTTCCAATGTCTATGCTGTAGTTATCCAAGCCTGTCTAGAGTACACAAGATCGGTACGCTAGCGAAGATGAGATTGAAGATTGAAGTTCTTAAGAGCTCGCGCCTGTTGCGAAGAGCCAGCGCTCTATGATTTGCTTTTCTCGGATCAAACTGAACTGCCAAATTGCAAAGAACGCGCGCTGGACTGTCATGACGTACCTTGCAAAAACAACCATGCAATTCAAAAGAAGTCCATGATCTTTTGTGATCATGAATCCCATCCACGCAACCTCCAAAGATTCTGAACCTCCAAGCAGGTGGACATATCTCGAGTAGCCAGATGTGCTTCCGGGCCCGGCCTTTTTAACACCATCAAGAATTGAACAAAACCATACGCTAAGCTCGTAGCCGCAACGTTTCAGGTCTCCAGCATTCCCACCACTTACGATATTCCACCATTATCTGCAACGAGCGCAATCACCCAACATACTCCTCACCATCCTCCCCCTCCTCCGGCACCCTCCCCTTCTTAACCTCCCTCTTCTTCGGCTTCAGCCACTCCTCGCACCCCAGCGGCCAATAAACTCTATTCAACGGTCCACCCATCGCCCTCTCCTCCTCTGAAAACTCCTTCGGTCCCTCGGGCGCATCATACACATCATCCGCTCCCGCGCCCACCTCGTCGAGTTCAATCGCCTCTTCATCCGGTGCTCTCTTCCTCTTCTGACTGCCCACCTTTTTCTTCTTGGGTCCCTTCTTGGGCGATGGTGCAGGACGGTTCTCGTCCTCGCGGCCGTAGGGGATCATGTCGTTGATCTTCTCGAAGCCGGGCAGTTTGAAGGTACGCATGAGCTCGAAGACGGCTTGCTCCTTGTCTTTGGCTTCGATCATTAGGTCCATGTCTGGTGGGCAGGGAGGTAAAGTCGCGACGCGTGGGCGGTGTTTGCGTCGGTCGCGAGGGGTGACGGCGCCGTCGCAGGGTTCGGAGTAGTGCATCTTTTGCTTGATGCCCTTGCGCTTCCACGTGTTGGCGATGCCTTCTTGAAGTTTGGGGTCCGAGATGTCGAGGGTTCCTTCGCGGCAGTGGGCCGGGTCGAAGCAAATGTTGTGGTGGTGGTAGTCGAGTACTAGGGGGATGTTGAGCTCTTCGCAGACGGGCAGGAGGTCGTGGACGGTCCAGCCTACGTCGTCGTTTTCGAGGACGAGACGGTTTTTGCAGGACTGGGAGAGGCGGGCGTAGTTCTTCTTGAAGCGCTCCAGGGTGGTGGCTTTGTCGCCGAATTGGCCGCCCATGTGGATAATCATTACTGCGTCGCGGTTCTCTTGCTCAGGCAGCTTGAGGAGGGAGAGCAGCTCGTCGTGGTATTCGAGGTCGCGGATGGCGGAGTCGACAACTTCTTTTCGGGGAGAGCCGAGTTGGGTGAACTAGGAACCTCGGTCAGCCCAAAGAGAAAAGGGGGACGACGAGAAAACCTACCTGTCCTGGGTGAGTGGTCAAGCGGTGGCCAAGCTCAGCTGCTACCCTTCCTGCTTCAGCAAGCACGTCTGATGCGAAAGGCGCAAGTTTATATCCATGCATTGGATGGCTGGCAAAGGGGAACATCTCAGAGCTGAGTCGAAACAGTTTGATGCCGTACTTGTCGTTCCAGCGCAACATCTTGACGATGTCACGGGCGTTGGCCAAGCCGAGCTCCTGGACAAACTTATGTCCCAGCTCATCCCGCGGCTTCTTTGACTTGTCGGGCTTATTCTTCAAGTGATGTTCCGGCTCGTCCTCGTATTGAAGCGGATATCTATGGTCGATGATGGATGCCATGCGGCAAGTCCTGGAGCTAAAGATGGGCGGCTTTGCGCTGCGCAAGTAGGTGTTGAGACATGCCTACAAGCTGTTAGATATGATCCTTTGAGACTTTAACGATGTACGAACATAACCTAGTCGGCCCTTCCATGGTAATGGTAGGTAGCTGCTATTGACAGGTGGTGGCCGAGCAGCACCTCGTTCGGGCGCATCCTGCGAATCATCTGGTTCGATAATGTTGGTTGCGGACGTCTCCATTTTCACGATACCATCAGCGCCGATTTCCGCCTCGCCCTCAGCGTCGTTCAGATGGGCCTTGAGCATCGGTTTCTTGGCCTCGCGCTTCGCATCATTGATGGGCACAGGGTGATAAGGCACAGTCGGGGGGCGGCTGACCGCTGATGGCACGGGGATGCCATCCGCTTCGAGTTGCTTCTTCTGCCTCTTTGTCGCTCTTTGCAGTCGTCTTTCCATCCTGGCCAAGCCTTCTATGGCCATCTTGACCCCTTCCTCTTGTTCATTCTCATTCCGCAAACCCTGGCCGGTTTCGTCTCTGCCCATCATGCGGCCAAATACTTCGCTTCGTTTCTCGTGGTCGCGGTCCTTTTCGCTGGCGGGCTGCAGAAGATTACGACCTGATCGCCGAAGATTGCGTGCGGGCGACGGGGCCGAGGAGTCCAGGGTTGAGCTGAAGGTGGAACTCTCGCTTTGTGGCGTTTCCAGTGTCGCTGCTTTGGATTTACGGGGGGCCATGGCGATGATGGGTGTGGTTGACGTGCGTCGTGTTGTGCAGGTACTGTTTGCAGGTACAGCAGGATGCAGTCGCCGCGTGATGTGTACAAGGCCGCCCGTACGGAAGCTATGTAGTAGGTATGATGTCGCTGTGACAATCGGGGGTTTTGGTTGGATGTAGCGGGCAATGTTCATATGCCGCCTCGGGGGAAGCAGCTGCCAGTGACTGGTTTGGATCGAAGTAGTTTATGTCAGGAATGTGTTGTGTGGGAGGTATGAATCATGGTATCTCGAGATGATATGTTTTCTGGGAGGGGGCTTAACGGGATATATCAGTCTAATGCGGCCGTGATGATTACAGGGAGGCGTCATAGAATGTCGATCCGAATGTTCAGATTCAGCCGTATTTCGTATGTATTAGAAATAGCGAGCCGAAGCAGCACTTCACCGCAAAGCAGGTCGAAGTCACGGAAGGATGACGGGAATGGTCAGTGGTGCGGTCATGTGCGGGGATTCACTCTTCGCGTCTCAGGCGCCGGAAGGTAGGCCGTTACTCCTATTTGGTATTGGCAAAGAGGCAAAAAGGGGCAAAAGAAGAGGGTTTGATTGTGTAAGCGGCAATCGGGTTGTTTTATATCTCCATTCTTCCTCGTAAGTGGTGGCATAAACACGGATGGACCCCGAGACCCTAGGGGAAGAAGCAATGAGAAAGAGCAAAAAGCAAAAGATGTTTAGTCCATATGGCCATCAGAAAGAGAGTTCGCCGTACGTTTGTGCGATGCGTTTGGATACAGAGCGGGATTGCGATCGAGCAACAAGAGAGGCGATCAAACAATGGAAGACTTGCGCCATGCAAATCAGAACTGTGTTGATGGGAAAACCTAGAAGCGGACCCCCAGTCTCGGCCACCACGGATCGATGACAATCCGAAGAGAAGTCGTGTAAAGGGAGAGGGGTTTCCTTTTCTGTCAAGTATCAACACTTCACCAGCAACGACAGGAAGCCTCGTGTGATGTCCAAAATGCCATGCCTTCCCCAACATGTGTTGACAACGGAAAGTGTTGACGCGTTGAAGATCTCCCTGACGTTGTGCCGTCAACTTGGATCGAGATTGGCCAATCGAAATGCTTCATTCCATCAGTCGATGAAGTCATAGCGGAGCATTTGGCCCTGCAATCAGGCCCCACAGTCGCGGCCAAAACCGTTTCGGCCGTCAAACGTTTTAGGGCTCTTGGGGTTCAGGCAAGATATGGCCCGTGCACGGAGCAGCTGTTCCGTCCGGACTTGAACTTCCGCGAACTTCATCACGTCAACATCGGCTCAGGGGCAGTTGTTTGCCGAGAGAAGCATCGATGACGACCAAGAAGCATCCGAACGGCCCAGCACTCACCCCTCCTTTCTTTCCATTGGACCACAACGAAACGTTCCACGGAATCTTGTCAGCCGCCGACGATTACCCCAAGCGGATAACAGTCCTGGTACAAGCCACTTTGTCCTGTGGGACTGTGTACCGCTGGTCCACGCGGCTGAAGATCGCCAGGCACGCACATCCCGCGCTACCGCTGTTCTAGTGTAGGATTCCCATCATTGTCACTGCCCTACAGTAAAGTCAGCCATACAATGTGTCCTTTATTGCTTTGATGCGGACATTTGTTGGTTGTATGCTGGCCATATGGAAGTAAGGGTTATGTCTCGGAACCAACGGAGGTTTATCGGCCAAAATGTAACGCCGCGCCGCTTTTGGCCCTTGTGTTTGACTGTGCCGTCACTTTCTCTTGATTTATTCATTCCCGTCGTCAATGGACGCTTGCACCAGTCTCCAGGCATACTCATATCAAGCTGCGCATATCGGCGGTGGATACGGTATGTACTCACCGAGGTCAAGTGCCCAAGACCTGTCAAGGTGTTTATACTCTTCGCCTGTGCTGAGTGTATTGCCAGTCATTCTCCGTCATTCTCCCTCTGCTGCGCCTTGTAGCTGCAGTTCTCAGTCAGACACGGGACTCTCCCATACATGGTTATACGCCGCTCTTGGTTGCCTATAAGGTTTACTGCTCTGCCACCCCCCTCCAGTGGCACAGGACTGTCTAGTAGTCATAGCTCTATCGAGAAGCGGCTTTGACTTTTTGGTTATTTACCGGACAACCCGCTGAGATGTTGAAGATGGATTGGGACTTGCTGTCTGTTTCTGCAAACATCGCCAGAAGCCCTTGAAAGATGACATTATGCGGTTACCGAGCGCTGTCGTTTTGTTCACCATTGCGCCCTATGGGGTGACTGCTTTTCAGTCAAGGAACGAGTCCGACATTCTCGCTGTCTATCCAAGCTGTGCTGTGCGTATACCCGACATCTTCTGGAACAGTTCATGTAATGCTGAGACTCAACCTACCTAGCAAAACTGCATCCAAGTCCACCTCCTCGCAGATTCCTGCATCGAATCCAGCAATGACTGGGCCTGCCTCTGCACTAACCAAGCAAACCACACACTGTCCTCGTCCTTCAACCACTGCCTCTCCCAATTCTGTTCCGTCCGGCAAACCCTCAGTGAGCCCTTCCCCTGGCACGCATGCCCTCTCCGAACCTGAACCTCCAAGTGCTAACAACCACGTAGCAACCCAGAACGTCACAACCATCAACTGCCACCTCCCCACTCGTGACCGCTCCGCCCTCCTTCTCCGTGAAAACATCGCACTCCTAGTCTCCACCCTTCTGCTGACCACCTTGCGAACTTTATACAAACTCTTTGTCCCCTATCCCACCCACCCCAACCACAGCTCCTCGCCCGGCTTTTCACGACCGCCTTCCCAGTATCTGCCCATATCGCAGCGCCTGCACGCAGACGACTACGCTTTGATACTGATCACCGCTCTCGGCCTGCCCAACCTCTTGCTCGCCATCTTTCGGCTCCATCCCTTGGGAGTAGGCCAGGATGCGTGGACGTTGCCTTTGGACAATATCGCCAAAACGGTGAGGTATGGGTACGGGATGGGTATCATTTACTTTTTACAAGTCGCCCTCACGAAAGTGGTATTTCTGTTGTTCTACCTCAGGATCTTCCCGGGAAAGGAGGTGAGAAGGGTGCTATGGGCAACAATCTCGGTTTGTGTGTTGTTCGGGTTGGGAAGTGCGATCGCTGGGGTTTTGCAGTGCAATCCGGTCAGCTGGTGGTTTGAGGGGTGGGATTACCGGGAGGGAATACCGGGGGCAGATGCGACCTGGGAAGGATGGGGAGGAGAAGGGGGAGGAAGGAGACCGGGGAGGTGCATAAACAGGAAAGCTTTCCACGTCGCTGCGGCGGTTATCAGTATCGTCATCGACATCTGGATGTTGGCTATTCCGCTGTGGTGTATCAGGGGACTGAGGATGGGAGTATGGAAGAAGATGGGGGTGGCGGGGATGTTTGGAATCGGGATGCTGTGGGTTGCTCTTCCTTTATTTTCTTCTTACTCCCTTGCTTTGGCCGTCATAGTCATACGATGCTCTTTGCTGACATGGAAGTGGACAGGGTCACGATCTTCAGTTGCATCCGACTACGTTATCTGACTGTTTTCACGGAAACGCCGAACCCGACGCAAGCACTATTCGATATTGATCGATGGTCTACTCTGGAAGCAGCATCGAGTATTTTCTGCGCTTGTATGCCGGCGCTGAGGCAGATGGCGGTTAGCGCTGTCATCATGGGGAGGAAGAGGTTTGTAAAGAGGAGCTCATCCAGCGGTGGCGGTGGCAAGACTGGAAGTTCGAGTGCGGTTGCTCTGGGGATAAACTCACGATCTTCTCGCTCAACAGAGGCTCCCGTCCATTCGCTGCGTCTTCACTCGGACAGGTCCCAAGAGAAACTTCCCGACACAGAACAGCCCATCCACGGCCCCTCCGAGGAAATGACAGAGAACCATGGTATCCGCAGCGGCAACAGCAGCATTATGTACACAGTCGAATACAGCGTCGAAGTTGACAATATCCCTGACAATGATATCATCCCTGATTCTGGACGGCTGAGTCCCCCACCGTACACGTATGGCAACGGTCCGCAAGATCTTCCGGGAGTCAACGACGGGTGCGAGAACCATCGAGCTTGTGTGGTGTCGCGGAACTTGGGGAGGATCGGTGGTGGAGGAGGATCGCTGAGGAGGCAGAGTAGGAGTCCGAGGTTGAGAGTTGTGACCTGAACTTCGTGCTTTGCGTCGGCTGGGCCGCTACGGTGGTTTCGCTCGGAGGATTTGACTGTTAAGGAATAGGTCAGCTCGGTTTCGTTTCCCTAGTCATGTTACAAAGGCTTCAAACCCCCTTGGAGGGCGTCCAAGAGTTCGGATTGGCAGATCTCAGGCAAGCTGGGCAAAGCTACTCACGATGATAAGCTAGGAGGGGCTGAAGAAGCAGAGGCAGAAGTCGGTGCTTGTTGCTTCGCCTTCTCCCTGCGCTCCAGTAGTTTCTTCTTCCGAGCAGCTGCCAGGCTCTGGACATTCCCAGCGCGACTGACCGTCGCGTCCTTTACGCCCTGACCGGCATTCAGTACCTTAACTTTGGTTCCCTTTGTTGAATATGTTCGACAATAAGCTTTCTCCGATGGACATTGCTGTTGGTGGCATCGAGAATGCCCATGGATCCGCACTGGTGCCGAAGGTATTTCAGAACATGAAGCTTATCGAAGGAGTCAATGTCGGCCTGCTCACGGAGCTTCGCTGCAGTCTCGTTCTTCGGGTGTTCCTGTTGAAAGGCAGATTCAAGACCCCCAACGCGTTTCCTTACTGTCGTCGCTGGAGGTGGAGTGGCGAGGCTGTGTATGGATCTGTCTGCGAGACCTCTGAATCATGACTTTTGTGCAATTGCTGGTGTTGGTGATTTTGGTCACCCTTATTGGCGGGGGTCTAGGCTGGGGTAACAGATTTCACAAAAGAGTCCGGGTTGGCGCGAAGTTGACTGGTGTACTGTTGCGTGCGGAAGGCGCGCCCCATTCAACTTTTCCACGGCATGTGCCCGTTCGACGCGGATTTTGCAGGCCTACTCTTCTCCCTTTCAGCAGACCATCCAATCCATTGAATCCTTTGATTTGATCCTCGTCTTGTCTAACTAGAGGTACTTGCACAAATGATGGTCTTCTTGGAGGTTCAAGATCGTGCTTCAGAGGGTGCCGACAAGAGGCTGTAGCCTTGTTCTGCCTCAATATTCTCTGACAAGGACCACCCCGCGGTAAGGTCGACAGGAAGAACATCCATTTCGCGGTGACACACACAAAGAGGAATCCGTTCTGTCATTTCAAATTCAAGTTGATCAAGTGTACCTTCTCGCCTGGTCTTGCCGTTGATCGGATGGCCGCTTGTGTTCACCCAGTGGTCCGATGGTCCAGGCTCCTGCTGGACGACTCATCTGACGTCTTCCAGTTCCAGGAACAGCTCGTCACTTCTGTCTTTGGCCGCAGGAAAACTCACGAGTACTGTGGGGCGCGGCTCAACTTGGTCATCAAGGTGTTCGGTCTTTTTCACCTTCGTAAAGTTGGGAAAGGGCGGTTTCCACTTCCATCCTGCCCGTGTTGTCGGAAAGGTGCCTCAAGTCAACCAGGCACACCTGACAGACTCCGTTGCTCAACTCTTGCCTCCAGTCAACCACCTTCCCCCCGCATTTGCTTTGTCACGCTGACTTCGGTCTTTCAGTTGGCTTCTGACGTGAGGAGTCCATGACATGATCTTGCTGGTATACCATCTTGCCTGGTGGGACAGCCTTGGGAGGCTCTTCAAATGGCTTCACTCTATTCTCAACAACGGTAACAAAATTGCTGCGTCCGATCTGTCTGACTCTTGTCCTTCCGTTGTTAAGGTGAGGAGGCATTTACTTCAACCCTCTTTCCTGACGACCATCTATTCCTGCCCATGGTGTCATCCGGATTGCTCGAGGCTTGTCGTCTTCACACTCATGTGCCATCCGATGAGCAACCGTTTGTCGTGCCTTCCCCTTAGGTCAAGGCTGTACGTCTAGATATTTCCCACATGACCCACCTTTTATCTGCCTGTGACGGACGATTCCTCAGTCTTTGCAAAACTCCTTCCCGTATTTCTTCACAGCGTAATCTCCGCATGCAACAGATCAAGTATCACATCTCTGCCTTGAGGAAGACACCCCTCTGAATGAACTTGTCTCTCTTCCAAGCGTTTCTGCCACATTTTGCGGCCGGACGAGCCTCCGTCGGTCCCAAGACACAACCAGCTAGTTTAGGTACCGGATCAACAATGATAATCGGATGGAATTCTGTCTGAGTGCTTCAATAACCTCTGTGAGATTATCCCAAGTGCCTCGGCCCCGAGTGTTAGCTTTGTAGCCGGTTCATCCAGTGTTTTCAACGACTGCGGGCTCAAAGACTGCTTTCCCTATCACTGCACCCTTGTGTGTCTGGTGCAGACTGTCCGTGAGCAGATATCGTGCCTTCCTCCAGAGTGTTCTTTCCTTCAAACCTTGCATGCGTGACCGGTCTGCCGAGTTGGGATGAAACACATGCAATTCTCTTTGCAGGTCGGTTGACCCACGGGTTTCGTTCTGTTCCCTCTCACAATAGGTTTGCCCGGGCACTTGTTCGTCCCACCTGGAGGAGGATAAAAGACTGTCTTCTCCCTCGTCTCGTTCCTTTCCTCCTTTCTTCTACTTCACCCTCACTACCATACCAGAACAGCAGCAGCGACAGCCCAAACAGCAGCAACAACAACAGCAAAGACTCTCGTCTCCACAGTAAGCATCACTCCCGTCCCTTCCACTCTGTCTCCAGTCTGTTCCAGTTTCTTTCGCGAAACTTCATGCCAGACTGCACTGTCGGGAAGACCTCTTCTAACAATCTGACAGCCTCTTGAACAAGACCAGAGCACCAGCGACCCAGTTTCGCCAAAGCCCACACAAGGTACGCATATCGTCTTTTTCTCCCTGCCTTCTCACTTCCCCATGACGCCTTCTCACTCTGTTCACTTGCCTCAAAACCACGTCGCTAACTCCCTGCTTGCATCTTCAGTACCAGGCCCCCGCTGTTGCCTTCTCTCCGCGCCCTATACCCAACCCATCCCAGCCAAAGCCCCGCTGCCCGCAGCCCTCAACCCCAAGACCGAGGACGCCACCAGGATGTGCACCCAGACCGTCCTAACCACCCACCTCTGCCGCAAATGCGGCTCACCCATGTCCAACACCACCACCACCATCACAACCCCCTGCGAGGGCGGCGGCGGCGGCGGCGGCGGCACCAGTACCAGCACCAGCACCAGCAACAGCAGCAGCAGCATCAAGCGCTGCCCCGGCACCTGCCCCGGCACCTGCCCCGGCGCGGGCAAGACCATCACCAAGACCGCCAAGAGCGGCAGAGTTTGCGGGGCATGCACCCTGGAGGAAGTCCGGATCTACACAGGGTCTTTTTAGGCCCGGGGCGGGGGGAGGGGGGAGGGGAGGAGGGAAAGAGGTGGTGGAGGTGGTGGGGGGTCCGGGCTGGTTGGATCAGCCGGGAGTTTACGATGACAATGAATTGAAATGCCTTTGATGATCTGACAAAACCTGAACCTGACGCGTGAACTTTCCCTTTGACATATTGTGATGCTTGCGATGAAAGACGATACAATCCTGATGTGATCTTGATCAAGACTCATGGAGATTTTTGGATGAAGATGAGATGGCAAGAGAACGGCCATTTTGTCATCTGCTGCGAGTACCTTCCCCGTCATCCAAAGTGATATCACGGGCTTGGTTGAAGTCCAAGATCGCCGTGGAGTTGGACCGGGTCTGTAAAGAATATACATCCATATAGGATTATTAGCAATTTCGATGCTTGCGAGGAAGGTGATGACTCGGGTAATCCAGACACATGTTGGGTCGAATATTTTTGCCGTACTTGATGTCGATATCTCGGGATGGGTTCACTGTCCGTGCTGAAGTTCGACTGGAGTGTTGCTTGATGTGTCGCATGCCTGATGGAGAGCCGGCTCCGTGCGCTGTGCAAAGTTGCAAAAGCGGCAAGTTGTAAGAAGCCCAACGCTGAACCACGAAGACAACAAACCAACCACAGCGAAGCGAGACCAACCAGACTCTTCCCACACGCTCCACGCTGAACCACGCCTGCAGGCACCATGTTCTCGGCACTGGCAAAAAAGATTGCAGCCTGCGTAAATACAACCATGGAGCTGTTCTTAACACCATTGCTTGCGGCACTAGCGGAAAAAGTAGCCTGCTGTGTTTTCTTTAGTGTAGTCTTTGGGTTCCATTGGCTATTTACATATCCAACAGGGTGTTGGTGGCCATTGTGAGTCTGCGCCTGAGGGGAGCGCGGCTAGAAGCTAGCTTCAAGTTCTGTCTGCCGGCAATGGAAGTCTTTGGTGAGAACGAAGCCGTGCTGATGGAGGCTTCCTCCACACTGTTTCCAAGCAACCCTCAATACCATAGCATCATCACCATCGCCATGGCGGATCGAGCTCAGGCGCAAATCATGTGAGGAGTAAAGGCTTGGGCAAACCAACACCGATTATGACAAACCGCAACTTTTTGCTTCACGACTGCTCTCAACACAACCAACTCACCATAACTACTACTACTACGTCTTCCCTCTCCGGATTTTCGATAACCGTATCGTCTCAACAACTCTCCCCTTTTCCTCTTAGCGCTCTCTTCAAGTTCACAGCTTATTATCTCCTCCTGCTATATCATCATAGCAGCATTTTAGTGCTCCCACAAAGCCTTCTTTGATATCATTTTCGATATCATTATTCATCTCGCCATTCGGCTAATTGTCTGTCTCTCTCTAGGTTCGATCGTAGCAATCTTCCACGTCGAAGTCGCGATTCGGGCCATCGTGACAACGATCAAGCCTCCTCCTCCCCCTCCACCACCACCACCAGCAGGCGCGGAAACAAGGCCAAGGCCAAAGAAACCACCATCTCTGGCCCGGCCGCCCCTTCGCCATAGCTCCTCGCCTCCAACCCTCCACATCCAAGACCACGGACAAGGGTAAAGGCGAGGAGAAAGTGGTCGTAAATTGTCAAAACCACTCCGATCCCTCTGCCTAGATACGCTCCAGCGCCGAGTGCCGGGCATGTGATCGACGAGAATGGCGTGGTACTCGGACAATACGCCGAACGCATCTCCAACGCGGTCCTTCGAAAGGAGCCATCTTGGTGACTCAGGGCAAAAGTGGATCGCCAGCAGCTGTAGTACGCTCGGGAGAGCTTGTAAGGCGTTTGGAAGTCGCCAGGACCACTCGCTTTGCATGCTCGAGGTTGCAAACACAGCCCCGGCACCTGGGGCCCTCGTGCCATTCAAACACTGTCGGAGAGATGCACGAAGGAACCTCGAGCCGAATCGACCGTGGTCAGATCGCTGGTAGACCTGAATATGGAACAGTGGGACGGCGAGATGTCAGGGAAATTCATTTCTAAGTTGGCAGCACTGCACTACCCAGACAAGGTTAAGGCCCTCGACATAAAACCAGAAGAGGTGACTCTACTGAAGGAAGAAGACATTACTTGAGAGCAGCAAGAATGGCCCCGGTGTACCAAGAGGGGTTGGAGAAGGACGTGATTGTTGGCCGGTCGTTGGGATGGGCCAGCTCGGCGAAACATTTGAACACATGATACCATTCGCCTCTAACACTAGACTTGACAGCAAGCACAGGTCAATAGTCCTAGCGGGTCCAGCATTAACATCGATGTCGACGGGAATCCCAAGAAGCGCAGTGATACGCGTCAACCCCCCGAAGACATGAATGTTGCCGTGAAAGAGAAGCAAGACGGGGAAGAGGTGTGGGAGTCGATGCGAGGTTAGCTTCATCGCTCTTTGATGGAAACGGTGCCAGCTGTTGTATACCTGTACAAGGTTTGAACCAACTTGAAGTGCGCGTGAAGACACAACGTTTCGACTGAGTTAAAGAGATAACAACATGATTGATAAAGAAGGATTGGCTTTCAAGACTCGCCATGCCACAAGTGAAAGCGCAAAGAGGGAAGACTGGAACTCAACGAACTGTGTAGACATGCCCAACAGGAAGACGACTTTGACCATTTTTGGCTATCCGTTCTTCGATGGAAACGGATGCTTCAAAGCCCGGCGAGTGACGATGTATCGGATGTCGTTGGAAGGGAATGGGCGGCTCTCCATGGCAGGGGTGTTGCCCCGGATTTTATAGTGGGTCAAAAGAGGCGCGGGCGCTGGAGACTTCAGGTCTTGGCGCCCGTGTTTCCGGTCGCGCCCGGTGCCCGCAGCCTCCGTCGCCAACCCCACTTTCAACCATCAAGGTCGCCGATCATCATCGAACTCGATCTTGTCCGGCGACATCAATGAAGGACTTGAGATGAACTCGCGCGATCTGACTACATACGATTCACAAGGAACGATAACAACACATATACCTTGACGGACACGACGCGCTTACAAATCATTCGCCATATCAAGGGAGCAAAGAGCACGGACACTCCCTCGCGGAACTGACCGCCGGACGAACACGAGACCATCATCACATTGACTCACTCACTGGACACTATCGATCCGATGGCCATCATCGACCCCAGCTAACACCGGCTCATCCTCTCGCCTTTTTCGCCATAAAAGACGCATCCCGGGATTGACACACACCCCTCAGTTAGGGGGCGCTTTCCGCGCTCAGGATGAACATGAGCTCACCACCCACACCCGGATCCGGCCACGGCCATGGAACCGAAGGAATTGGCAGGCCCGGCTCCCGCCCCGAGAAACGCACCTGCATCACCTGCCGCGCCCGCAAGGTCAAATGCGATGGCCGACCGGACAAGTGCACCAACTGCGAGCGGCTGGGATTTACCTGCTCTTATGACCCCAACACCATTGTTACCACGAGCATCGACGCCGGCGTTGGCCCTAGTCACTCAATCACCTCCCACGAACCCTTCTCCATCGACAGGCTGGTCCCAACAGAGACGGAGAGTACCTCTACCACGACGACGGCACCAGTGGTGGGATTAAGGAGGATCAGAGCCCGACAGGCTTGTCAGAGTTGCCATGTCAAGAAAGCAAAGTGCTCAGGAATCATCAACAAATCTGGGCCAGGCGGAAGTGGAAGCGGAGGCTATCGAGGTTGCGAACGATGCCGGGCTCTAGGAATTGCATGTGTCCTCAGGAGGGGCAAGCGAGGCCTAGCTCTACCAGGCATGAACAACAACTCCTCCCTCGGCGATGCCGGCGAAATGGTTCTCGACGACGGGGGCAACGGCATGCACCTGGACGATCCCCGTGATTTAGACGACGACATGAACCACAACGGCAGCATAACAGGGGGCCGGAGCACCGCCAGTCCTGCTCCCATCCCCGGCAACAACCCAGCCGCATCCGGCCGCATCGACCTCTCCCAACCCGACGACCCTATCGTCAAACGCGCGTTTGACAACTACTTCCGGCATGTCCACCACGTGCCCATGTTCTCCTTCCTCCACCGGGCCTCGCTAATGGAGCGGTACGACGCCGGCCTGCTGGACCGCGCTCTCCTTCTCGCCATCGTTGGCATTGCCGCCCTGCTAACCGACCTTGGCCCTTCCGTCTCCGTTGCCGACCCGGAGTTGTTCTCCAACCGATGCATCGACGAGGCTGCTTCCATCTGCACATCAGAGCTCGAAAACAGGAGTATCACGCGCCTCGAAGCTTTGGTAATCGTCGTCAAGCACCGGATCCTATCAAAACGGTTCTCAGCGGCGTTCATGCTACACGCACTTACCTCGCGGTTCGCCAACGTGCTGCGACTGAACGTAGAAAACCCAGCCCTCTGCTTCCTCGCCCAAGAATCCCGCCGCCGACTAATGTGGTCCATCTACATGATCGACGCCTGGTTCGCCAACGGCCAAACCGACCTAGCCCTCTGGCCGGATCCAGAACGACAAATCCGCGTTCAACTCCCCTGCAACGAGCGCAACTTCGATTTCGATCTCCCCGAAGTTACAGAACCGCTGCGCCAACCGCCCCCTTCACCATCAGGGCAACCAGTCCAGCTCCCTGACGCTGTGGGATTCACTGCCCTGCACATCCGCATGCACTGGCTAAGGACACGGATCCTCCAGCTTTCTCTCCGCGTTGTGGGCGCTAACCCCGACCCGAACGAGCTGATGCAACTCCCGCTAAGGTGCGCGGAGTTCAAAGCGGAGCTGGACTCGTTCGAAGCGAGACTGCCGCCTTCGTTCAGGTGGAGTGAGTCGAACCTCCGGTTACGGTCGTACTCTTCGAGGTTGGCGATCTTCTTTACGACGCATGTGTGGTGGCGGCAATGCCACTTGGACTTGTATCGACTGTTCTTGCCAGGACTGAAGGAGGCGTTGTCGGGGAGTAGTCTGGCGCAGTTGGCTGGGAGCACGGTTGGCAGTTCCACGGCTCAAGGACAAGGACACTGGCAGGGCCAGCAGGGACAGAATGGTCAGAGGCAAGGACTGGTGGAATGGGCAAGACAAGAGTGTTATAAACATGCCAGGGCAATGGCGGATATGTTTGCCCAAGTACTGGTGGTCTTGGGGGAGAGTAGTGTGCCGTTGGCGGATGTCGATCTACCCGGTTGCGCGTTGCAGTGTGGGAGGGTGTTGTATCATTCTTTTCAAACTCGTGATAAGGGACAGTCGCCGGCTCCTCCGTCGGCGGAGGGAGTGAGGGAGATGGTGAGCGTTTGTTTGAGGGTTGCGAGGTCGGCGTGTCCGGGGCCGGCAAGTAGGGCTATTGTGAGTTTTTTCCCTTCTGGTCCCCCCACTTTCCTTTGTTTCCTTCCCGATGCTTTCGTTTCCTTCCCGATGCTTTCTCTACCCCCAACCAAGTAATCTAGATGATGCTAACACCCCCACAGCAATCCGACATCGAAAAGCTCCTAGCCGAAGGCCTCCCCATCAGCCAAGTACAAGTTACCGGACAGACTCCCCGACCCAACGACCTTTTAACACCCGCCCCCTTCTCCCCCGGTCCCCCAGGGGCATTCAGCATGTCCAACAACGTCCCTCTACCCGGCCCCATTCCCCTCATAAACGACCCGCACGAACTCGGCCCCCCTCAAAATCTATTACCAGCGATGGCACCACCCGTACCATCACAATACGCTCAACAAGCACAAGCACCCCAAATGCTCCCACCCGTTTCCAACGCCGGTCCAGCACCAGTAGGCGTCGGCGTAGGCGTAGGCGCAGGGTTAGGCCCAGGCCCAGGCGTAGCACCCTCCCAAGCCAGCCAAATCACAACTGGCTCCAACGCCTTTGAAGAGATCCTGAATGTGAACGGGATCAACTTCGGCTTTGGCGGTCAGGGGCCGGCCGAGTTCTTTGCTCCAGACGCGTGGGGTCTGGGACTGTCGCCGTTTCCGATGGGGTTGACGGGGGGTGAGTGGACGGTGCAAGGACAGGGGCAAGGGCAGCAGGGACAGCAATATCATGGGGATCATGGCTGATGGAACGCTTGGGAGATAGATGAGAGGATGTTGTGGGCGATAAAAGCCGTTGTCGAGAAATAGTATGTCGGTGGGTACCTAGAGATAAGAATGGGTGGAATGTCGGTTGGTTGTTGGCAGTTGATGCGAGTGCAACAGGTGGTTTGTGGCTACTGTTGTTGTTGTTGTTGTTGTTGTTAAGATATCGAGAAGCATGAGAAGCATACAAAGATTACCTAATGAGATACCCCCCTTTCTTCAAGAGGCCTTTCTTCCTTTGCCGTCCACGGGTACAAAACATGACTTATTCCTGTGAAAGGATGCTTCCGTAGGTAAGGTAGGTAGGTAATTGTTGTCCTTACAGATTGTTTGGCAATTGCTCCTTGTCCAAGGAGAAGAGCGCAAAAGCGCCCCAGCTGTCAACACTCGAATCAACACTCGAATCAACACTCGAATCAACACTCGAATCAACACTACCTAATAACGATTGTCACCGCTCTGACTCGTTGGTCCGGTCGTGCCGTTCTCAGGAAAGCTCATGTACACTAACTATATAGGGCAGGGATTGGCGATCGTTGCAGCCATGCAAGTCATTCCGCCATTACAGTCCAATACTTGTTTGTTTGTTAGCTCGAGACCTCTAGTCAACTTTCCTAGGCGTTCATATATCTAATTGACCCGTTTCGTTCTACAGCCAAAGCGTGATCTTACCTTGCATATGCTTCTTTAGAAATTTAATATGCCATATTGAATCTTGTTGATTCCTTTCCGACCCGTACCTAGCCATTCATTTAATCTTTGCGAGGTTTGGGACAATCCGGGATAGATCTCGTCCAGTATACCAGGAGTATCAAGCTAACAAACAAACCAGCATTAGATTGTAGACCTACATGCATGCATGGTCAGCCTTGTAGGGCGCGCCATGGCACGGAAAGTGGAAGGACGGGTACCGGACCCTGCGGAATCGCGGACTTTATTCAACCCCACCACATGTTTATCCATGCACCATCTTCCATTCTACGGGTGACCGTGTCCTGATGTTGTAATTCTTTGTCAACATATCTCCTTGTGCTGGTAGAATAAGGCCGTGAACGTATATATCTCATTGACCTCTGGCCTCGTTTGTATGCTGTCCTGACGGTAGGCGGCTATCACCATTATCGCAAGCAGGCCGAGAGCAAAGCGGGCATACGGGAAACATCGTAGTAACAGTCACTTGGATGTAGTCCATTGACTATAGTACCTTTATACTTCCATTCAGTTTAGCCACGTGCTCTGTTCTACTTCCAGTCTTGCAACTAGAGGTACCGCCGCCTGCTATTGAACATGATGTACTACCTGCCACTCTCGGCATATCTATCTACGTCTTTGTCTATCCCATGACTTCCATCTATTGATCCAGGACCAGTGTCCTTTGATTCCAGAAACACCTGAACCCTCGCCCGTGCCGTCTTTTTATGAGCGGGTATCCTCCACCAGAGCCAGAAGCCAAAGAGTATCTCACTGTAAGAGAGAAAACATAGGAAAAGACCTCCCACCTGGCGGGTATAAACTCCACAATGCAATCCGTCAAACAATACCTCCCACATCTTCCATCATGTACATCTCCTCCGGAAATCTAATTTTGTGATCATGTCTCACAGAGACTCGTTGGGCTCAGCAATGCTTGCCCATCCTCCCATGAACGGGCTTGTTCAAAACTTCCTTGCTCGTTTCTCTCCAATTTGCACTTCTTTTGTGCAACTCAATGCCTTCGAGGACACTGGCATCAACAACTCTTCCCCTAAATCATCTTTCCCTTCACCATCGTTCCCTGAGCCTGACCAGCCTTTACCACCCCCTTCTTGGGATTGACATAAATGCACGTTTGATCCTCCCCAAACGACGTCTCGGGACAGATGTTCTTGACGAGACACTGAGAGTCAGGAGGGATATCCCACTCATCATTCCAGCCCTTGTAGGCCCTGAAATCCCTGCCCCCAATGAGTTGCACCTTGACGCCATCGCCTGCCAATAATTTGCATTTCAGAATTTGGTTTCTGGACGACTGGATGAGCTTGGTATCCGTGCCCTTGAGAGAGAACATTTGGCCAGGGATGCCCTCCGGGATGCAAAATGTTCCTGAAGACTTCTGCGATGAGGTTTTATTGTTTCGTTGTTGCGGGGTGGTTTGGGGTTTGGTGTGAAAAGTTGCTGCTGAAGACACAAAGGGAGATCTTTTCGGAATGCTGTTGTTCGGTTTGGCATTGTTCGATGCCGAGTTTGCTGTCATCTTGGAGGCCGGGTTACTGCTTGCCCTGTTGTTGGCGGTTCCATCAGTTCCAGTGCGACCCAATGCTGCCATGACCTGCTCCTTGCTAGCCTTATCCCCTGTTTTATCAATTCTGTAATATGCATTACAGCAAGTCTTGATCCCAATCGTTTGCTGAGGGCCTTCGAGCTGAGGAGATACCGGGGCAGAGAGACACACTGTGGAAACGCGAATGTGACGTTTACACGATTCCAACCGTCTTTCTTGCAACCCATCACACTGCACGGACTAGTGTGAGCCTCCTCGCCGGTCAGATACAGGATCACAGCTGTGTATGATTTGAGATCTAGCTGGTCGCAGGCGCCAATCCGATACTTGCACGATTTCGGAAGCTCTCGGAGTCGACGGAGCGCGAGGAGCTCGGTGATTGCCTCATCATTCGGAATGGGGATCTTGATTTTGCTGAAACTCATGATGTAGTCCCACACGGACGAGCTTTCCTTGTTCGCCGCGGAAGAGTTGGAGCTGGCCAGTTGTGCATTGGTTTGCGGTTGGAACTTCCCATCCTGGGCAATAGGCATGTTGCCGGGTTCGAATTCGGAGGGATCAAAGTCAAAGGGATCAGAATCGTCATCATCCATAAAATGATCCCGATTGTCTTGCGCCTTGGTGGCAGAACTCGCGCCCTCATTTACAGTCGTTGCTTTCTCCTTTGTGGATGTCACACCGTTGGAAGTATTGTTCGTCGTCGGAGTGTCCAGCTTGTTCTGGATGGCGAAATTGGAGCAGGCCGATGTGAATGATACAAGGGGGGCGATGGATTGGTGAGATCGGGATGCCGATGTTTGTGGATGAGGACGCGCTCGTTAGTTAGGTGATGTGGCATTGTTTGCCTTTTCCGTCGGTATGGTGTTGGAATTGCCATTCTCCTCCCTACGAGCCATAGTTTCCCCGGTATAGCTCCGAGGTACTCCAACCGGAAATACAGACATGTTTCTGTAGAAAGAGTTGCAGCACAGCCAAATATCAAGTCGCTTGGCGACGGCTACGGAGGAGAGAAGATAGCCAGGCAGGAATACACATTGAGGAAAGTTGAATCCGCAGGTCCGGCGCCGGCCACCGTTATGAGTAGGGTCGGAACAACCGGTTCCACCCTTCCGCAAATGACATCTCATTGGCCCTATGTTGCAATATTGGAAGGTACCGGTATTTGGGGTGGTCCCGCCAAGGTACAGAATTAGCGCCGAGACCTGACTGATGCTGAGGGTATCGAAGGCGGCAAGTCGATCTTTCCAGTACTTAGGGAGGTCTCTGCGTCTGGGAAGCTCGGTAAGTAGCTCGGCAATTGCTGCATCATCTGGGAGAGGTGTAGGGCTCCTAGAATATTTGATCATATAAGTCCAGATGGGTGATGCCTCAAGGTTGCGGGGGGCACGATGGACAGGCTCGAGAGGTTGGCGGTCTACAGGCGCCTGTGTGCTCCCGTTGCGACCATGTACCGGCTCGATGGGGTCGTCAAAACGGAAGGGATTGTCTTGGAAGGGATCCTCTTGAGTGTTTGCGTCGTTGCCGCTTGATCTCTGCGCCTCTCTCTGGGCCTCCACTCTCTGAGGACCTGACGCCGAGTTGCTCTCCCTTTGCAATTCAGCCAAGCTAGGCTTGACATCCTCCTCGTCGCTACTTATGTCGATGACCTTGTGGATAGAGTTACCGGTGGGACGACCCATGAGTCCGGCACCGGGAGCCGTGCGTCGAATGGCCGGCGTTGCAGCAGGTAAAGCACTGGGCGCCGCAAGAGGACGAGATGTAGCAACCTCCGGGGCGGTGGAGGGTCTGGACGCAGAAGCTGCCGCAGGTGCCGTCCAAGAAGGAGCTGCTACAGGCCGCGGTAGGTTGGGCGAGTTGATATCCTTGACAGCGGTCGGGTTTACATACGATTCCCAGTCCTCCGGTGGTTGTCGAACATCATCCGGTGCGTAGTAGCCCCTCTTGACCACAATTGAGCGGAACCTGCCATTCTTATCCGGGTTCTTCCGCTCGCCGATCACCCAGAAGAGACCGCTGCGAACTTGATCGTATAAAAGCAATTTCCGATGAGCCCCCTGTTTGGGAACTGTGGTTAGTGGGCTACCCATAGCACAATGTTGAGGAACAATGACGTGCCACATGGATGCTGGAGTGGGAAGTAGAGAATGGCACGGGGCGAGCAAGGACTGGGACGAGATGCAATGCGTACCGTGAAGTGAGCGCCCAGCTGGGCAGACTGTTGGAAAGACTTCCTGCAGTTTACCAGGGGGCATATCCACGGATTTGGAGTGCAAAAATCGATCTGGTAATTGGTCGGGTACACTGTACCACTTCCCGATATAATCTTCGGGAAGCCGTACATCATTCCCTTCCATTCGTCGTACCTCCTATGACCATCATAAGGGCTGATCAGTGTGTCTGGGTCGGCGACGGAAGCGGGCTTGGAACCCGAGGAAGAGGCGGATGTGGAGGCGCCAAGGCTTGTCTTCTTGTTCGGTCGGGTACCATCTTGTCCGCCCTCCCACTCACGCTTTCTGTTGACCGAGGGCATTGTGCCGTTTTCCGCAGGAAGCGAGAGATTGAATCGGCGGCGTTGTGATCTTGAGAAAGGTGACCAACGGTTGGCAGGTGATGTCGGTGTGAGGATGGATGTGGATGCGATGCCACTTCAAGTTGATCTGAAGCGACCACAGCAGAGTCCCAGAAAAGTGGCGGGTCTTTGATGATCAAGTCCAAACTCGCTTAGAAAGGGAGAAAGTACAAGCCGCGAATTTTGCGAAAACCAAAAAAAAAAGGGGAAGGAGTCGCTCGGTGCCTGAACCTGAAAACATTTTGGGACTGAGGGAAGGAACGGCCATATCCTCTCAACGCCACGATGTGTATCTTCACCTAGAAAGTATCCAGATACCCGGAAGAACATAAAAGACAAAATCTTCATCGTAATGGCTATATACTCAACAATAACTTCCACAAAACAAAACCTCCTATATATCTTGCTCGGCCTATCCATCCTGCTCTTTCTTCCTCAGCTGATCATTCCTTGCTTGCCAACACAGGCTTAGACTTGACCTTAAACACAGCAACCTCTTGGGCCGCCGGGAAAAAGTTGCTGACCAAACACTGACTGTCCGGGTCGACAGTCCAAGTCTCTCCTGCGTTCACCCTGCTTGTGATAGCCATGCCACCGTTTTTAATGTTTTTGACCTTCATGCTTCCTGCCACGACCGTGCATTCCAAGGTGTGCCTTCTGGATGCCTGTAGGAGTTCGATCTCTTCACCTTGGAGGCCGAGGAACTGAGGGGATTTATTGGCTGGGTCGAAGATGGCTGCCTCCTGCGTGTTTTCTGGAAAACTCTGCTGCTGAGATGTGGAAGGAGTCGTAGATGTGTCCTGCACCGTAGCATTTGACAGTGAACCTGCCGTTAACGATACTGTAGTAGCTTGGGCCTGGCCAGTCGATGAATGATGTTTCATTCCCAGTTGCTCCTCCTTCTCAGGACTGGCCTTTTGCTTCGTCTTCTTCTCCTTGACTCTTCTGCTCGTCTCATGAATCCATAGATTTCCTTTTCCCTTCGGCGCTGAGTCCACATCCTGCTCTCCGTTGTTGCTGCCACTTCTTGCAGCCTCGGAATTGCCCTCTCTAGTCTCATCTGAGTCCAGCCATTGCGCAGAATCCGCTTGCGTTGCACGCCGAGGACTGACGGTCTCCTGCACCGCCACCGCAAGTCGGGAGGAGGTCGATGAGACTGCGGTGCTTGCCTGGGATGGCTGACTTTGATCGTTGAGGCGACTGAAAAGTCCCTTCTTCTGCTCCTCGATGCGCTTTGCCGATGACATGGGAGCAAGGTTAGATAGAGGCGCTTGTGAGTCCAAAGACTTTACCGGACGATGAGGCTGCTTGTTGATGAGTGTGGTATGGCTCATCTTCGGGTCATTTTGCTTGGTATTCGGCTTGGTAGGAGTACTGTTCAGCTTGGTACCGTCCGTTCTGGCATCCTTCGACTTGGTGTGGATCGAATTGGCATTCCCATTCTTCGCTGCTTCCGTCACAGCAGGTGAGACAATCACCTCCTTGCTCTGAGTTGAGACATGACCGGGAGTGTTGGCTGGTACTTCTCGCTTGAAGCACCGGTAATAGGAGTTGCAGCATATGGTGTGCTTCAGCCGTTCCATGATCGCTTTGGATCCAAGTAGATGGGGAGGCACAACAACACACTCGGAAAAAGCGAACCTGTAGTCCAGGTCCCGCTCATTCCTATAATTGCTGTTGAAGTTCACATCCTGTGTTGCCTTTTTGCATCCCATAAAGCCACAAGGACTATTTGCCGACTCATCGCCACCGAGGTAGAGAATGACGGCCGTGAGCGTTGTCACATGGAGATCTTTGAAGGACCGCAGTCGGTACCGCCAGCATCTCGAAAGTTCGCGGCGTAGAGAAAGAGTGAGGAGTTCGATGACCGCTGCATCGTTTGGAAAAAATGTGCCGGGTTGAAGGAACCTCATCAGGTACTTCCAAATCTCCGAGTTAGTCGGGTTTTGCTGTCTGTTTGACTTAGGTGAGGCATCCTTGGTGTGCTGTGTACGAACTGCCTGACCCGATCCTAATGGCCGATCCTTCGGTCGCTGGGCCCCAACTTCCCGGCTCGAGCTTGAAGGAACCTTCTTGGGGAGCTGCGTACCGGCCTCCTGCTTCCAACTCGCAAAGAGGTTCCTATGATGCTGTGCACCGCCCAGCTCCTGAGGATTGTTCACCTCAAACATGGCGCCATGGCCGTTTTTCCGTACCCTGTTGGCAGCGCCATTGTTCTTGGTTTTCCCTCTTGCTTGCTCTTGCGGTGGCGGGACACGTGAGACAGTGTTCCTCACTGGAGTGTCTTTAACAACTGGCTTGACATCCTCGTTATCGCTGCTGAGGTCGATAATTTCGCGACCGGATCTGCTAGCTGGATGAGTTACACGCATGGCCCGGGGAGCCGTGGGTACAATGACTGGCGGAGCGGCAGTGAAAGCGGCAGGCGCACGAGGAGGACGAGCAGCTGTCGCATTGATAGCATTGGAATGAGGTGTAGCAGTGACCAGAGCGGCGGAGGGTCTCGGCACAAAAGCTGCAGCGGATGTCGTCGAAGCAGGAGCGGCAGGAGCCACTGCATCCTGCGGGGGTCTCGGCGCCCCCGGCTTGAAGTCCTTGACGGCTGTCGGGTTAACATACATCTCCCAGTCCTCCGGTGGTTGTCGATCACTCCCAAATCTACGATGTTTGGGCGGCTCAAAGAATTCCCTGTGCACGACGATTGACCGGAACCTGCCGTCCTTGTCCGGGTTCTTTCTTTCGCCATACTCCCAGAAGAAACCGCGGCGAATTTCCTCGACAAGGAGCAACTTGCGGTGGGCTCTCTATTTAGGCAGGATAGTCAGTGAACTACTCATAGGACAAGGTTGAGGGACACGGCGTGGATGTCGTTGTGGGAAACTCCCATGATAGGGCGAGCAAACCAAACGAGATGTGATGCGTACCGAAAAGTGAGCCCCAAGCTGGGCGGATTGGGGAAAAGGCTTTCTGCAAGTTCCCAATGGACAAGTCCAAGGCTCAGGCTCGTTAAAGTTAATCTGATAGTTCGCCGGAAACATGGCACCATTTCCATGGACGATCCTCTCGTAGCCATCTGGATCCTCGATGTCAGCTGAGAGAACGCTTGGTGAGGGGATGGTCGCGGCCAATTACACATTACTCCTTTCCACTCATCATATCTCCTGTGACCATCAGGGGGGCCGGTTAGTGCTGGAGGGTCAGACTTTGCGGCGGCGGCGGCGGCGGGCGCGGAATTGGATTCCGGGGTAGAAGCGGATGCGGAGGCCCCTAGGCTCTTCCTTTTGTGAGGTCGGGCATCGTCCGGTCCTCCCTCCCTCCCTCGCTTCCTGGTGACCTCGGGAGAAGGCATTGCTGGGTTGCAACCAAGAAAGCGTGAGATTGATGTATTAAGGGAACGGATGCGCGTTGCGGCGTTCAAAAAATGATCCAGATGGTTAGCAGGAGGTACAGGCGGATGAAGATGTTATATCGCTTGAAGCAAGTGATTCCCCGTGAAGTGGTGAGTGATGCGTACTCGTGTCGAATCCCGCGATGGAACAGGAACAAAGTCAGAGCCGCAAATCTCGCAAAAGAAATATCCGATGCTTGAAAGTTTCGTGGAGTGAGGGGAGAAGGGCTGCCCTGGCGGCCGGCACAGACTGGCAAGTTGAGAACGAGTGGGTCACCGACTCATGATGGGATGACGCAAGCTGAGGACAAGTGAAGGGAGGAACTCGGAGTTGGTATTTGACGTGAAAGTGATTACGTATGATTCGAATATGTGGAAATGAGCAAGAAAACGAAGGAAACAGCAGAGACGCCTTCAATGAAATTGGAGTAATCGACTGACAATGAGCGCCGTGACAGAAAGACTTCTTGCAACGCTGAAAGGTGCAAGATAAAGCCGACTTTGTGACGATGCTCTCCCAAGGTGTAATCAAGTGTTTCCGTCATCGAACCAGCCCGAGATCTCTTGGAGACAACCACGTCAACAACGGTGGTAGCTATCCTCTCCACGGCCACTCAGCTGCCATGGAACCACGCGGATTGGATATTTTGGCTGAAGTGGCGATGATGCTCCCTCGAGTTCATGGCATCAAGCTTCATGTCCCGTCTCACCTCTTCCCCTTCACACTTTCCTTGGTACAAAGCGCGAGACTGGAAGATACGGCAAGGCGAGGGGAGGCTCACATTCCGACCAGGTAATCCGAGACCTTCGGCCTACAAAGTGTCAAGGAAAACAGGGATGACATGGAAAACAACGTTGCAAGCATCATGTAAACCAAAAATATGATCCGAAAAGTCCTCTCTTGGAGTGAATATGCCACTCGGCTTGCAAACAGAACTCAAATCGAAACCCAGACGCCGGAAATGCAAAGGGGTATCTCGTGAAACAGGAAGGGAAAAGAAAGAAACAGAAAGAAACATAACCTCCCAACCAACCGAGCCTGTTGACTTCAACAACCGCTCTTCAATCCCTCCACCGCACCAAGCGATTTGTACTCCTCTTTCTCTCGTCTTTTCAACATTCTCGCCCAACATTACACACTCGTGCACACCACTCACTCACGCACCTTCACAAACCACCACCGCAATCAAAAAACAATACAATAGCCTCACGCATCCTCCATCACGACCTCCCCAACCACCACCTCCTCCCCTTCAGCCCAATACGCATTAACACACCCTCCCAACTCCCCAAACCTCGCTCTAACCGCCCTAGCATCCTCACTCTCCCCAGTCAAATCCTCCTCTCTAACGCCCTTACACTTCGGAAATGCCATGTCTTTATGAATTGTCGTGCTCCCCTCGTTGAATGCCTTGTTAATCTCGTCGAATCTGGCGCGTGAAAGTTTGCCGACGGGACAGTGCGGCGAGTGGCAGGGTGTCGTTGAATCCTTGCGGGAGAGGTATAAGGCGAGGGAGCCGAGGTCTTTGAGGGTTAGGGGGCCTGATGAGTCAAGGTTGTTGTTCTCATTGTTGTTGGCGTTATTAGTGTTGCTGGAAGGTCCGGCAACGGCAAGGCCGGAACGAAAAAGATTCGAAGGGGGATAGAACGGTGAGATAGAGGCAGGAGGAGTTGGGGTCGGCGAAGGCGATGAAGAGAACGGGGTAGAAATCCGGAGGCGATGCTTCCAGCACTTAGGGAGGGCACAGACACGAGGTTCGGAGAGGAGGGTCAGGAGACAGGCGTCGAGTGGGAGAGGGAGAGGCGAAGGGGTAAAGCTGTTGATATAGTCCCAGATCGATGGATTCTTGGGCTTGGTGAAGTCGGGAGTCCTCTTGCTGGTGTTTCTTCTATTGGCGCCGCCGTTGTTCCTTTGGTTGATGTTATTGCCACGGTTGTTGGCCGCTGCGGCCGGGAGCTCGAGAAGGGGAAGTTGGCCGGGCGGGACGATTGCGGGAGCGCGCGGGAGCAAAACCGGGACTACGTTGATGGCCGCGGGAGCAGAAGAACTAGGCGCACCGTTGCCAGCACGAATTGGAGGCTCACGTGCGAGGACAGGCTGAGGCGCAGGGGCAGGTGCCGGATCAGGTGCCGGCACAGGAGCAGGAGCGGCAGCGGCAGCAGCGGGAGCAGCCTGTGCCGCCGGCACTGGTTGAGCCGCGTCGTGTTGAGCCGCGCCGTGTTGAGCCGCAACCTGCTGGCCCTGTGCTTGCTGAGGTCGTGGTTGACCACCGGGATGAACAGCCCGGCTTACAACGATAGACGCCATGGGCGCACGATCGTTCCGATGCTCTTTGGCCGTTGCAATACGCTTCTTGCCCGTCTTGATAAACTTTCCATTGCGACAATCATGTAACAGTGCCTTGCGATGCTTCATCTGCGTTTGGATCATGGTCAGAAACTTCTTCCACTGCTGCGAGATCAATCGTACCTTGAAGTGGTTGCCCAACCTGTGGGGGAGATCAAACGCCTCGTGGCAGTTGAGCATAGGGCATCGCCACGAATTGACTTGGTTCCAATTGGGCTGATAGCCCTCTGGATACATGGCGCCATTACCGACAACGTGGATTTGCTCGCCGTGCGCTGTGTGGGCTGGGTGTTAGTGACGTGATGTTTCTCTGAGGTCCATGTAGTTGGACGACGGGAGGATAAGGATTGATGGACATACCGTTGCGGCCGCACCACTCGATGTAGCGGCGGTCTTCATTCCTCAAGATGGGGAAGCCACCCGTTCGTTGCCTCGCCTTAAGCCACTCCTCCTGCGGCTGCCCGTCATCCGAGCTGTCGGAGTCGGAGTGAGACTCGGATTCGGAAGCGGCACGATCACGACGACGACGACGAGGAGGCATTGTCGAATGGTTGCAGTCTGATGGGCGATGAGGAGCTAGTACAAATGCGATTGCAATACGATTGCAATGCTTGAGAAGCAATGAAGCGAGTCGTAGGTGGTGGCGGATGTGGTGGTGTTGGCTGAGGAGAAAAGAAGCGGGAGAGTTCGCAACACTGGGAGAAGAAAAGAATTTAAGAGGCACGGATGGCTTCGCGCGCAAGTGTGCAAAATGTGCAAGTGCGCAACCCGTTCCGTGTCCCGTGTTCCGTATCCCGGTCCGGCAAAAAACCGATTGTGGCTGGTGCTTTGTGAATTAGGGCTTCTGTCGGAAGGAACGAACGGGATTGGAACATCACCTCGTTCTCACCTTCTGGTGTCGAGAGTTGACATGATGGTTGGGAGGTGAGAGAAGGGTGAGAGAACACGAGTCGAGGTGGGAAAAGGGGGAATGAGAGGGGAAGTTGAATGCGACAAGGAACGAGAGTCGCGCCCCCGCTACGCTCGTGCTCTTGAGCTACGGGAAGGCATCACCGCCTCGAACGGAAGTTACGATACTCGGCTGAGGACGTAAAGGGAGGAAGGCTGGTTGGGACAGACAGCTGGGAAGCCATAACGAGAAGAGGAGTAGGGGAGGACTGGCTGGGTATATATTGAGTACTTCTCTTCCAACTCAATTTCCCCCATGTTCAGACACCTGCGCCTTTTCATAATCATTGATTTCAATCTCAAACTTTGGCATCGACTACGATAAGTACTACGTCTATCAACTACAGTACTACGTTTTCTTTCTCTTTGGATTAAGGTACATTACCAACCCTTCTTGTCGTTACCGCTCACCGCCTTCTTCCACTTCCGTTCCCAATTCTCCATCTACACCCAGGTATGTACATCTTCAACCCCGTCCACTTGGATCTATTCGCAAACTTGTGTTGACCTGATTTCCGTCTCAGCTTCTGCCACTCCGCTGAGGATCCCAACATGGCTCCCCCGAACGTCGATCCGTTCACGCAACCTCTCATCGATCGCCGTCAGAAGTACATCTCAAAAGAACTTCTCCCAAACCACATTTCGATGTTTTTGGCAATCACCTTGTTGTATGCGGTGGTAGGGCGAACGGCTCATACCTATATATGCATCCCAGCCGTTAGCAGTTCTCGTCGACCTCATCATCGGATCCATCCTCGGACTGTTTGTCATCCTTTTCCTCTTCAGGCCACCGGTGAAAGCACCTCTGGGGTACCGTTCAGTCTTTGTGTGGTTCTGCCCGATTGATGAGAAGGATGAACGGCAGCGGGTCCCCCAGGAGAGAAGCTGGACGACATAGCCGGAGAGACGAACGGAGTAGGGCTTGGAGTAGTAGACTGAGGAGACGCCTTCTCAAGTTGCCGTTCGAACGACACTCGCCCGAGATCAAAACATCATTCCGAAGCGCGATACCGCAATCGGCCCTTGGCAGCGAATGGTCTCATTACGGCGTACTACACTACTACGACTACTGCTGCTACTCTTCCGTTCAACGTCTCCATCTTGAGGTAAGTGCATCTTCACCACAATCCACCACCACTTGTTCACAACTGATGTTGACCTCATTTCCGTCAAGTCTCGACATGGCTGCCCCTCCCGATACCGGGGGCTTGCGCTCCAAACAAATAACGAGATCGGAACAAAGGATGCTATCAAGAGAGCTTGTCTTATTAAACATCGGGTTATTTATAATAATCATCGGCGGATACACATTTCTAGCGAGCCACGCTTTCCCTTTCCTATGTTCAGTCCGCTGTGCGTCATCGTCAGCAGTTGCAATTCTCTTCGACATGATGATGGGATTGCTTATTGCACTACCTGTGGCGTATTTCTTCTTCCAACCAGCTGTGAAAGTACCGACTGGGTACTATGCGTCGTCTGTATGGTTTTATCCCGACACGCAGCGTCGGCAGCGACATGTTGAAAGTGTTTCCGGAACTGGAATTTGAGATTGTGGGCGAAGGTTCGATGGGCTAAGGGGTGGGAATACACTATTCAGATGAGTACACGTACAGCGAATCGCTAGCTTAAATAGGAACTTAAACTTCAATTTCACCATCTTCCTTCGCGGATCCGCCAGCGTGAGAGCATGAAGCAAGAGGCCGATCTCCCACCTCCGAGGCCCCTGGAGTTCACAGCATGTATTGCGACATTATTCATACAGCAAGCAGCATCTTCTCTGTCTCCGTAGTATATCCATCACACGCACTTTTCGTTTCATTCCCATCCACCTGTCTATGATTTTAGACCACATTTTGCAGACATCATGACCCTGACCCTCACAGTTCTCATGCAGTGCAAAGATGGAAAGCGTGAGGGAAAACGACTTCCACAACGAACCAGGGCGGCAGAAAAGACAAAAGATCTTAGTATAATAATAACACATGGTGGTACATCACCTTTCGTATTCTAACACCCTCTCCTTCCCTTACTCCTTCTTCTCGGTCTTGGAGTCCTTTTTGGGCTCAGCAGCCGCCTTCTTCTCCTCAACCTTGGGCTTGCTCTCCTTCTTGGCCTCAGGAGCCTTGGGCTTCTCAACCTTCTTCTCCTCAACCTTGGGGGCAGCAGCAGGCTTCTCAGCCTTCACCTCCTTCTTCTCACTCTTTTCAGCAACACCACTCTCCTTGGCCTCCCTAGCCTTCTTGGCCTCCCTCTGCTTCGCCACAAACTCTTGCCTCTGCACCAACCTCTGCTCTCTCTTCTCGCGCACACGTCTCCTGTACTCCTCGCGTCTGTCCGCCTTGGCCAGCTTCCGCTCCTTGATGCCGAGCAAGAAAGTGTTTCTTCTCCTCCTGCGCGCGCGGAACTTGGCCTTTCTGCTGCCGACCTTCTCGGTACCGGGCACGGAACCGGGGTCGCCGATCAAGCGACCAATCTCCCAGTTGGTCTCGCGGTACGCGTAGTTGTTCATCAGGCGCAGGACGCGGGTGCCGCGGCGCGCGAGCATCTTTTGCTGCTGCAGCTTGCGCAGAGCCGATTGTCGCGCGTTGTACTCGGCGCGGGCGGCGAGCTTTTCCTTGATGAGTTCGGCGATGACAGAGGAGCCGCCGTTGTTCGACGACGAGGCGGAGATGGTGCTGCTGGAGGCAGGGACGGCGGCGGCGCCGGAGGCTGTTACACGGGCGCCCTTGCCCTTAACTTCCTTCCCGGCGGCAGCGGGCGTCGTCACTGCTGGTGGGGGGATCTCGATGGTCTCGTGGCGGGTGACCCAGAGGGGGAGGCCGGAGGCGGACACGGTGGGCTTCTCAACCTCTTCGACCTTGCGGGGCATGGCGACGAGGCCGAGCTTGCGCTTGCGCGGGGCGTCCTTTTGGTAAGGGAGCTTGTCGTTGCGGTTGAAGACGACGCCGATGTACTGACGGTCCGGGTGGCGCTGGGGGTCACGGTAGTACTTGACGTAGCCGGCAACGGCGGCGTGGATGGTGTGGTCGCGGCCCATGATGGTGTTCTCGCCGGGGTGCCATAGTGTGCCGCGCTGCTTGTAGATGATGTTGCCGGGGATTACGTACTGGTCTTTGAGCAAAGAGACAAGGTCAGCGTTATTGTTGCTGCGCAATCCGCGCAAGCCATGTATGGTGCAAACATACCACCCGTCTTCTTTGCGCCGAGCTTCTTAGGGATCGTCTTCTTGGGCTTCAGCCTGTAGGCACCCTGGGCCTTGACACTGGCATAACGGCGACCCTGGACGGCAACATTGCTACTTGTTGGGCCGATGCGGAGGTGGGCGAACTGCTCGGAGAGGATTGCGGTCGCGGAGACGGAGGAGTGGGTGGTGGGTAACCGGCAGACGGAGTGGCAGCTGTTGGCAGCAGCCCTCGTCAAAGGCTGCCGCAGCTGTGCTAGATGCATTGTGTTTGTTGTTTGTGGTTGTGTTTATGAAGTCGTCGTCGTCGTCGGTCCGAGGCGGTCGTCGTCGATTGTCCGGTCGTGTCGTCCCGGGACAAAGTTCGAAGACACCACACACGGAGGGCGGGGGGACCGGGCGGAGTGTGAGTGGTGTGGGTGCGGTCGGAGGACGGAGGACGGAGGGAGGAGGGGGCCTGCGGGCGGACGGGAGCGGACGGAGGAAGGGTTGCCAATGTCCGCACGACGCGCGGGGAGTCGAACGAAAACCAAACTCAAAAATCGGGCGGGTCCAGTCCAAAGCCGTGCCGTCGTCCAGGAGCGAGGAGCGACCGAAAAAATGCCCCACTCAAAAGTTGAGGTCGCACCAGAGCCGAAGAGCCAAGACTGAGAGCAGCGCATTGGCCAACCCCGGGGTTAGCTTTCTACTTAGTCACTCAGTCCTTAACCGCAGAGGCTGGCTGCTATCATGGAAGCACCGTCGCAAGGTTAAGATAAGATAACAAATTGGCCAGCAACGCCCCTGCACTGGACGCCCGTAGCTTCCAGCGACCACAGCACTGTTTCCACAACGCCATCGCCATCGCAATCGCCAGCCGTGTAATTGACAGCTTGCCGACACCGTCGTCGCAATCCCGATTCACGACAACACCACCAGTCCTTCGCCCATTCCTCTCCGGTCCAGTCCAAACCGATTATCTTCTACGGATCCAATACGAACGTCAAAATGCGCACCCTCCACCTCCTCCTCCTCTCCCTCCTCACCCTCGCCTCCCCCATAGCCGCCCAATTCGGCTCCTTCTTTGACCAAATGTTCGGCGGCGGGCACGGGCACGGTGGTCACCACCAACAAGAACAGCATGCGCACCGCGGCCACGGCCAGCAACAGCACCCGAACGTGCCCAGCGACCCGTCGATTTATCAGGCGAATTACCAGCGGGCGCATTGCGACAAGTATTTGTGTCCTGATACTTTGGGTATGTTTTTCTTTTCCGCTGCCACCTTTCCCTTCCTTCCATTGTTTGTTTGGTTTGGGTTGCAGAATAGAGGTTAATTGGGATAACGATGAATAGCATGCGTCCACTACCCACACCACTGCCCTTGCCCGTGGCCGTCGCACGAAGACAAGGCTGAGCTAGCGGAGGGTCAGCGTATTTGTGTCTCGAGGGGAGGATTCAAGGCTGGCGAGGCGGCGAGGAAGATTGAATTGGCTAGGAAGGGGATGCTCTGAGCTGCCCCCTCCTCTCGGAAGATAGGGGAAGTGGAGCCGTGGGACAAGAGGAGGACGGGATCACACGTGGTGGGAGCTGGGAAGCATTGTTTGGGGTTTGGCGTTACAATAATCGCGATGACAATATAGACAAAGAACTTCTGGATGATTTCTTGGGATTAACTTCTATGTAACGAGACTCGAGTGCCATGATAAACGTGTGTCCGCCATAATGTCGTCCCTAGCAAAAGGAACCTGTGGAAAGAAGCGAAGAGAAAAAGAGCAGAAAGAAGAATGGTAAGAGGCTGCGTGTGCATTCTTATTCTTGTGTTTTGATAATGTCAAAAAAAAGGGGGGTCCGTAACACATGAAAGACCTTCATAGTCCATAAAGTTCGTAAGAAGAGAACAAAAAAGAAACACATTGATGCTTCGCTATCATAATTCGAAATGCAGACGCCAATCAGATCGGCCGCGCGCCGACTGATGTAAGGTATACAATCACTAACCCTTCCCTTCCTTCAATAAGAGCAAGCCGTAGAAGATAAAGCAGGGACCGTCCAGTCATCCACCGTATACTTAAACCGTCCCAGATACGAGGGAAAGCTCCATCGCGTCCTTCTCTTACCCGGGCGCACCCGTAAACTATATCGCAGTCGTCCTCCAGTATCGCAATCTTAGCGATGCACGCCATCGCAACCTCCTGGCCTCCATATCCTTCTTTCTTGCTACGAGGACTCGCATTACCGTAACCGTCGGAGCATCATCAGGCGTGACATTCAAAGCTTGAAGGTCCCGATATGCGAGACGCAACTGCGATTCCTGCCCTCTGGGTCCCCCTCTTACGACGATCCATTGGACCTTGTCGGAAGAGCTGGCACCTCGGGGGTCTCCTCGTCCTCATCGTCGTCCTCATCTTCCAGATTCTCGGGGTGACCAAGTAGCGAAGCCACGCTCCTCATCTCGTAGTGCTTCTTGCGCATCTCCTCAAACTTGCGATGCTTCTCCCTCTCTTCGGCGCTGAGGCCATCAAGTTCATCATCGGGATCATGTCCGCTGCCGTTGCTGTCAACGTGCACGGCTCTGGGGCGCTTAGGGGAGCCGCCATCCTCTGAATGAGCAGTAGCGCCCTTCCCAAAGGGGAAGCCACCCTCGGGCACCGCCTCCTCAGGCTCGCCGAGCGACAGGCCGGGGATCTCGTCGTCAATGTTGCCGTGCCTGCGCTTGTTCTGCTTAGGGAGAGGCGACAGGCCGTCCACGCGATCCATGTCAATCTTGTTATGGTCGATGGCTTCTGGGACTTCCTCGTCGTCCGAGGGGTCCTCGGCGGGGTCGTAATGCTTAGCGTACGGCGTCTTGGGCTCGTCGATCTTCATGGTGCTGGAGCGCTCCTGCTCGGTGAGGTAGAGGTTCGCCTCGTCCCATTTGAGGCGCTGGCCCTGTTCCGTGGAGTCTTCGTCGCCGTGATGGCTGGGCGTTGTCGAGCGGCGGGAACCGCTGAGGCCGGGCCGCGATCCGGCGACGGATGATGCGCGGCGGGGACCGGCGTTGATCTGAGTGTTCATGATGGTGATCTCCTTGGCCTCCTTGGCGGAGGAAGGCATGTGGATGAGTGGCGGGGGGTGGCTCGCGTCGTGGTGGTGGGTGTCGAGGGGGGAAGTTGGGCCCGCGGGCGGAGAGCCACGGTAAGAGTTCTTGAGAATACCTGGACATGAAGCACCCGTTAGCAACCGAATATCCATGAAGGGACTGGGCGACTGCGTTGCTGGGTTGGGGGCTGGCTCAACATACCCTTTGGCCGCGGGACCGTGAGAGGCGGCGGAGAGTGTGTAGGTGACGTTTCCATGGCGGTTGACATGTTTGGAAACAAGCTGTGGGTTGTTGATGACAGTCAATGAACTGCGATCAAGAAGGTATCGACGAGAATGTTGACCGAATAAGGTGAAGATAAGGCGCGCGCGCAAGCAACAGTTGAGCTATCGTTTTGTTTTGATGGTGAGGTGAGATTGTTGGATTGAGAAAGCAAGTCGTCGGTCGGTGGAAAGAAGTGTTCGAGAGAGCAACAACGACGACAGAGGGTGGAGTGACTTTCTGCCCCAGATGATCGAAGACAGTGGGGTCACTGGATTAGCCGGGAATGGCGGGGATTGGAGGCTTTTGTTTGGTGGTGAAGGGGGCAGGGGGCCTTGGGTGGGGCGGCGATCACTGTCTTGGTGGGCTTGTTTGGTGTGTTTGGAAGCTAAGAGAAAGCAGCGCCGCGATCACGTTCTGAACCAGATATCGGCAGAAACTAACAGGTCGGATGAACAATCGAGTTTGTTGTTGGGCAGGAGACTGGCTGGTTCCAGGCAGGTTCGTCTTATGCCGTGAGGTCGATCGTCTCAACGCTCTTTATGAGTCAGTCAGTCCTTGTCGTGTTGGGAGGCCTTCGCCCTTCAAGTTGGGGATCGGTGCCAAAGTCCGAGCGAGACCCGTCGTCCACTGTAAATGCCGCCCTCAGTTGATCTTATCGGCCGGCCTAAGACGAGCAGTCCAAAAGGCCGGGTATTCGCGCAAAGCAATGAGGGGTTGCGCCTGGATTTTCGTCCCTAATATCGTGATATATCAGATGATGGGATTGTCCCCCGTTGTGTCCCGATCGTGAGTCTTTTTCTTTTTCCAAAAACGATGGGTCGAATTCCACAAATGGCCTGTGACTTATCGACTGAGCAGCGAGCAGACAATGGAATCCGGGGAAGTTTCGAGCTTGAACAGAATCAGGGTCCGCGTGGCCTTTTAACCGCTTGGCAGTGTGAGGTACGTGCAGTCTCCTGCAAACTGTCGCAATGACAACAAGTATCGCGTCAAAGAAAGTGTTAGGCCGCCGCACCCGCGCAGAAATTACATCATTCGTGCCTTCCCCCGCCTCCACTTATTTTGTCCCTTTGTTTCCCTTTCCATCATCACATCTCCGGGGAGAGTTCAAACGGCAGTGTTGGGCAGACTTGGAATGCTTCATCGCAACATTAAACTTATAGATTACTCTTTTAGAGCGTATGTGATAGTATACATGGCATCTGCCATCCTTTTTTCCCAGTCCCACGTACATGAGAGTCGTGATGCTCATAATGGCATGAAACAGACCTCATAGTCGGTCACCTTCCCCATATCATAGTCCCATCCTTATGTACGTATATATAATCCAAAACATCGTCGCCCACATTCCCATAACCTCATTCCATGATTAGTTATATGTCCCAAGTTGGACAATGGTATCCAAAAACTTGGTCGTTGCTCTAGCCGCATGTCCAATGCCGATTGGCTTCTTAGACCCTTATTAGATCCCATAACCCGTAAATGCGGCTGCTTCCCACACCGCTGACTCATTGACTCTCCCGCCTCATCGAGTGAGCGAGAGATCGGTCCGGTTGACCACGGCCCGAAGGAGCGACGCCCCTACCCGACTCCGAGACCGTATCCGCATCGCTTATACGGTCCCCCATGTTGTCACCCACTCTTTATACCGCACCACCACTAACCTTGCTGTCAGTTTTTGACATATCCAAGCCCTTCTCATACTTGTGCAGTACCGAGCTATCAAGGGAAGCAGCCTCATCACCGAATACGTCAACCTTGGTCTCAGCGAACTTGCGCGCGCTGATGCCCTTTGAGAAAAGGAGGTCGAGCTCGGCAAAGGTGCGGCCGGTGGGTTCCGGGACGCGGAAGTAAACGTAGACAATGCAGAGGAAGCAGATGCCGGCCTGGGATGGGTTACTTAGTTATGAAACTGGCGGAAAGGGGCAAGGTGACTTACCCAAAAGAAACCGGTAAAGTTGGACCAGTTCCAGGCGCCGGGGTTGAGCATGTAGGGTGTGAGAACGGCAGTGATGATGCCGACAATAATGCTGTGGATTGTTAGTATGAATGAGCTCAGAAAGGCATCCGGGGTTGGAGGAACTTACTAAAGCACACGACCAAGAGCAATAGTCTTGATTTGCAGCCTCCTGGTCGAAATCTCACTGACAAGCGAGTAACAGACCGTTCCGACCGTCAACTGATACACCAACGCCCAGCCCAGCATGATACTGCCAGTCGCGATCGAGGCCTCCCTGTTGTGCGCCTCAGGAACCAGACCGAGAAAACCCAGCACAAAGAGCATGCAGAAAAGACCACACAGCCCATACAAGTAAAGCGCTCTCCGTCCAATACCGCGGCTCATCAAGAACCACGCGCCAAACACGCCCGCCATGTTGATAGCGTACTGCCCGAGAGCAAACCCATAGGCGTCATCATCGTCCAAGCCGGCCTGCTTGAGGAAATACGTCGAGTAATTCGAAAAGGAATTTCCACTCAGGTTCTGGATCGCCCACACCATGCACACAATCTCGGTCCTCCTGAGATCATGTCCCTTGAAGCAATCCAAGAAGGTCGCTCCCTGCGTCGTCTTCTCCTCCAGGGCGGTGGTATGCACCATCATGGCGACGGTCTCGTCCGCATCGAACTCGGTTTCGCGGTTCAGGCTGGTCAGACGGAGGAGGGACTTCTTGGCGTCATCCAAACGACCCTTGCGGACGAGCCACCAAGGCGATTCGGGAGCGAAGAAGATTCCCAAGGCCAGAGGCACGGGCCACATCCATTGAAGGGAGTAGGGGATCCGGTAAGCCCATTCGTCGTCGCGCTTGAGCATGGACATGATGACTCCAATGGCAATTTCTTGGCCCACGCCCCAGCAGAAGTTGACGTAGGTGGTGAGGTAGCCACGCATGGCGACGGGGCAGACTTCGGAGGCGTAGGTGATGGTGAGGGTTTGGAAGACGCCCCATGGCTGGGTGGACCGTTAGCCGAAGGTTTGCATAGGTGAAATGAGTGGGTGAGACTTACGATACCGCAAAGAATCTCAGCAGCCAACAACGTCTGAACATTCTGCGCCGTAAAGAACAGCGAAGTCCACGCGCAAATAAGCATCAAGCAACCGATAACGGTGTATCGATAACCAAAGCGTTCTGATACATATCCATTGATGAGAAGACCGATCAGCTCTCCCACGTTGGCGCCCTAGTTGAAAGACCGGTCAGCATTGTTCAAAGCACTCGGGGTCCATCTCGCACGGCTCATGCTGCAAGCCTTCCGTCACGACCGGGAACCGGACCCGGACCCGGACCCGATGCAGCGGCACTGGGAGTGGGATCGTGGGGAGCGGCTCAGGCGCATGGCACCGGCACAGACATATCAGATCACTCACGTTACTAAGACCAGCCTGCCAGCGAGCGGGAACCTCCCAGTGGCCTGGTGCTATCTCCTCGCCGTATTTGCGAGCAAACTGGGGGAAGGCGTCTTATATTTTGTTAGCATCGACTCTGTCATGTGAACACATGTGAAAAGTAGAGTAAAAACTCACAGAAATTGTTAATCAGACAAACATCATAGCCCTCCATGACGATGCACGTCGAGATGAGCATGCTCCACGCAATCGCCTTTGGGTACAGCTTGATGCCCTGCAACAGCGTCATCTTTTGCTCCTTGTCGGTTGCTGTTTTTGCATTTTGGATGATCCTGTCCGTGGTCTCGGTGCGTCGGACCTCCTCGGAGTTGTGGAGGGCATCGTGTGGGCCCTTGGAGTCGCTGAATACAATGTCGTCGGATGCCGTGTTGGCTGTGGCCCGGTGGTCGGGTGAAGCCATGTTTGCTGCTTTCGTTGCGTTGCTTGCCCCTTTATTTTTTTGGTGTGGTCGTATGGAGTGCTGTCGCTACTTGCCAAGTACGTCCCCCTCCAAACGGTCGAGTGTTCACCGTGACCTTTTTGATGCGGCTTAGTAAACAGCTGATGAAGTGGATACGGGTGGTTGTCGTGGTAGAGCCGTAGAGGTAGAAGAATGCCCAAATGAATGGGATCCGTGAAGAGACGGGCGTGAGTGACGATGAACCACACAACCTCAGCCGTGATGCAGTGAGACGGTTCAAGTAGGCCGTTGAACGGATTCCAGGAGAGAACGCTAGAATTTAGGAGGCGGGAAAGAACAGCCCGACGGAGCTGGAGCACGCGACTACTCCATTGTAGTTTTTGGATTTGAGATCCTTTCTCCAGATTTCAGCGGTTCCCGGCCACCGGCCAACCACCACATCCCAGAACAAAACCCAGAAGGGGAAACTCGGTCGAGAAACAAAGCCAATGGCAGCAGGCCGTTCGTCCCAAGAAGTGGTGATTGTGGAGAGACGGTGGGGCTGGCTAGCGGTTGTTCTAGTGTCGAATTGTCATGGGTTTCGCTGCCGTTCTATTGACCCATTGGCACAAGTTCCAAAGTGGAATTTGATGTGCATAAAGTCTCGGCGGGCCGAGGTTCATGATCTTTTCTCTGCCATTATTTCGGGGATCGGTATTGCATTGTACCGACAGCTATATGTCAAGTCAAAGGAATGCTGTCAGGTCCCATGACATGCAATCTGATATCTGTAATGAGCCATGTCCGTGGTTACTTAGGTTGTCAGGACGTGATCATGATTGTTGTATGGGATGGATGGTGTTGGGGAAAGAGTGAGGGGCAACGGTTTAACATTTCCGATGGGCCCTTGCACATGATCAAAGGCATGGAAGCTCAGAGACCAAAGAGACGTGATCGGTTGGAAACAGGAGACAGAAGATCTCTTATCACATCTCTTCTCAGGGATAAATATGGTCGTCCCTTCTTTTCTTTCTTCCCCAAGCGTTCTCTCAACTTTGGTGATGAACTCCAGTTGTGCAGTCTGGTTTGATTGGCTGCTGACTTGCGACGGCTCGAGCGTTGCCCCGCACCGACCACATTGTGCAAGTCCTGTGCAGTGCCCCTCACGATTCTCCAAGCAAATTCCGTTTTCCCTCAAGTTCTTCTTCATCTCGTCGTCACCTTCACCATCTTCGAGTTCACGATACGTACTCACTTGCACCTCTTCAGCTGGTTGAAGCAAACATCTACTGTTCCACTTGCCTTCCCTCGTGTCATGTCAGGATCCCCAGCCTTTTTCGTTCTCGAACCTCTGCGCGATCCCACCCTGGCGACCACGACTCCTCTCCTCATATTCAAGCATAAGAACAATGTGGAGATCCGCGGAGAAGACGAGGAGTCCCGTCCCGTCGTCGTCTCTTTAAGCTTCTTTCCCCGGATCTGCACTTCACTGCCTTCTCCTGATCTCCTCCTCCGCTCCGATGGATCCTTTTCCCGGGATGATCGGAGATTGAACAAGTGTTCCGAATGTTTGCCGTCTCATCTCTCATGTCTCGTCTTCTATCTTCACACACTTCACCGTCTCCAGCCGATATGTCCATGTCCAGCACGGATGACGGACATCAGCCACGGCGTCGGATGGGTGTGTGGCCTTTTGCGGCTGGCTGTCCCTCTCCACTACCCTCTGTCCTTCCGGCCCTGTCTGGAACTGGGCCTGGTATGTACTTGGGCCACCACAAGAGTCCCGTCTCACAGGCTGTAGCAGCTGCTTCTATGATCCGGCCCCCTTTCGTCTTCCGTCATGACATCGCAGACCATCGACTCGTCTTACTTCGACAGGTCCACCTCTCTGAACACTCATCGGATCGCGGTCGTTGTCAGTCGTCACATCGATCCATCTTATCCACATCTCCCAGCTGTAACGGTACGGTACAGTACCTTTCTATTACCGACTTCGTTGGGTTGGATGCTGCATTTGCCCGTACCCCCCGTCGTAATGTTCGCCTAAACCGCCGTCTTAACTAAACCCCCATGGCCGCTTCCTGTCGACGCCCGGCCGTCACGTCTTCTATCAATCTTTCTCCGCATCTGTTAAGTTGTCTCCGCTTCTTCAGCCTCCTGCTTCCCCTCCTCTTCCTCTCCAAGTCCGAGTCGTAGCCCGGCTGCTCCCCTCCATGTCCGGTCTTCGGTTTATGCTTGAACAACTGCCGAATCTGCCGCGGATCGACCCAGACAACCCAATCTCCCGGATCCAACTGCTGCTCCACATTGCTAGCTACCATTCACTACATCCAACCTAATCTGACTGTGCAGCCATCTGAGTGGTCGTATTTGTTGATACATATACACATTCCCATGTATCTTGCCACAACTTACTCGCAGATTAGATGCCATCATCAGGAATCTCCCCCAAGCCCCTGTCTACTTTTGGTTGGTGAGTCGATTACCCTTTATCCAGATCCAAAGATATTTTATAACTGACACATTGCTTTGGGCAGTGAAAACTGCCGCCAGCAGCACCTGAAATGTGAGCATGGGCCGAGCACCCCTTTGGGCACTCTGCATCGGGAAACATCACCACTGACATCAAGTCATTTCTCTTCACCTTTTAGGCGACCGAGTAACGCCCACATGCGGCAGGTGTCAGAACACAGGGCGTGAGTGCCGCCGGAGCGGTCTCAAGATTCGACAGTCTCCTCAATACAGTTCGCCTTCCCTTCTCTCCTTTTGCAGGTTTTCATCCCAGTGTGACGATTCACCGCAGAAGTCAAGGCACTTCTTCGGATCCATGGCTATTGGCTATTCGTCAACTTCACTCACCATGGAAAAGACTCTAACAATTACCACGCTGCAGCCAAGTTCAGCAAGACACAAAAGTGGGTCAAGGTGGAGAGAAGATGTAAGTATCCTCTTTTTGTTTCACGCGTGCATTCACAACAAACCAATATTACTGACACTGGGCCTATAGTGGAATTCGTTGATGAGACTAGGAAGGTCATCTATGAGGCTGCTACTCCGGATAGTGGCCTGGATGAGATAGAGCCCGACCTGGAGTCACCCATCCTCTCCGACCAGTCGCTACTGCGAGAGTTCAGTCATCCTTTCATCTCAGAGACCCCAAATCACCAGGAGAACCCACCACGATTTATTTCACGGGAGCAGACCTTGCCCGAATCCCCCCGTCTTTCAGAGCTAGCATCGGAGGCACTATCCCTTCGCGGATCGGTTCAGCCACCTGAAACCGTCTCCTTTTCGGTCGGACATGCACGCGAACGTTCTCCCACCGATCGTTTCATTGCGCGGTCCGGGTCCTATCACCAGCTTTACTACTCAAAACATTCAGCATTCCCCATAGAAGATCCGGTGGAAGCCGAGCTGTATCGGCATTACGTGCAGAGTCTGGCACCTTGGGTGAGCAACATCTACACTGGTTCCATGAGCACCTTGTTGATTTATGCAATCTTTTAGCTCGACTTGTGTGACCCACTGAGGTCATTCGAAACCATAGTTCCCCAAAACGCAGCAAAATTTCCGCTTCTTCTCAAGGCTATCTATTCCTTCTCGGCGCGGCACAAGACCTTGACCGGCTATTTTGATTCGGTCAGGAGCAGCGAGTATTACGACGAATGCCTAACAGAGCTCAGGGATGTCCTTGCTGCATATGACGAATCTGGAGCCGACGAAAACCTGTTTGCTGCTACGATTATTCTGCGGGTCCTCGAAGAAATTGATGGTATGAAACTTCCAATTGCTTGCGGCAGACATGTACTGACAGGTCATTAGTTGTGGACAATGGGACAGATCAAGAGGCCAATCTCCTGGGAATACATGCGTTTGTATCAACCGGATCGTTCTTTGAAAAACCCAGCCCCCTTAGTATCGCGTCATTCTGGGTCGGCCTCCGCCAGGGCATCTACAAAGCAGTTATCAACAAACGACCTGTCGGACTGAGCGTAGACCATATTCTAGTCGAACAGTCCCTCGAACGAACAGATTACCACAGTGTTGCGAACAATGCGGTAGTCCATTGCACTCGCGTCCTCAACTTTTGCTTTGACAATGGAGGAGTGTGCAACATGGAGGAATGGAATAAGCTATGGAAATCGAATGAAGATTGGGAGAACGAGCACGGTGCCTTCCATACACCCATATTTAAGGCGCCCGATGATGTTCCCTTCCCACAGATATGGTACCACCAGAGTTGCCAAGGTATGCCGGCGAGCTTCTGTCACATATTTCCCTGCTAACAGTTGTTGACAATTACCTCTAGTGATCGGGGTACAGCATCATCTTTTAGCCAAGTCGTACTTGATCCGATTCAGGCAAAAGTTCTCAGCGAATGGTACACGTCACCAGTCTACTCTAGCTAAGAGAAGAGCTGAGGTAGGCCTAGGTCCGCGGTTTGGGATCCGTGGCAAGATGGCTAACCCCATGCGTATAGGCCGACATACAAAGAATCGTTCGGACGCTCTGTGGCATTGGTTTAGGAAATCAATGGACTCCTCCGGGCATGTTCACAGCCTGCATGGCCATTTCCGCTTGTAAGTATTTGGGTGTTTTGCAGTATTCTCATTTGCCGTATGCTCAAGTCTGATCGATTATCCTACAGTCGGCGCTAGTTTCACCCAGCGGAAGGACCAGGAGGCCATGATCGACATACTCCGAAAAACAGAAAAAGATCATGCTCGTCCCACCAAGTCGGTGCAGGAAGACATGATGAAGGCTTGGGGCTGGTCTGCTTCCACGTGGACTCCTACGCAGGTGCCCCCATGGCCGGATACGACGCAGTATGCGACGAACTTGAACATGAACAACAGCATGGGTTATCAGCAGGCTTAATAGGCCTGCGTGCCGTTGTCCTCAAACACAATACCGTTGGAGGAAGAAACATGGAATAGATTTTGAGCGGCTGGATAGGCTGTTGTATCAGCCTACGTGTCTGCTGAGATTGCGAGCAGTCAAATCGACATCGGTCAGATTCAGGCATGTCAGTATTCGATCTACAAATGCCTATGACGACATCCCACCACCACCAGGATCAGACGATGAATCAGATGAGCCACAAGCACGGGTATGGGTCAGGGTCTAAGGGCAGGGTCACGGTCAGGGTCAAGCAAGGTATAGCCCAGCAGACATGGCAGACATTTTGGTCGGGTTCGAACAGCGAAGTATTTATCAGCGCCTTTGTGCGCCAAAGGAACATTGCCTTTTTCCTACCTCCATCTAGGAGCAAATGCCATATCGACGAACTGGTCGATGAACCGGTCAATGTCGCATGTCAGCCATCTTCTGCCACTGTTGCACAATAGCATCACACTGCAAGGTTAGCAGCGGTTCATGGGGAAGGCTTCTGTGTCACACTCCCCAGTTCAATGTGTTCGATACATTTCAAGCCCTCAGCCTTTCTTTCGATCAGGAAAAGAAGCTCACAAGAAGGAGCCAGGGCTGACAAGAAGGGTATCCATTGGCAAGAAGATTCGCCTTGAATTGGATTTCCAGGGGTATCATGCGAGATCGGGGTTCATGTGCGCCCTTGGTTGTCAAGTGATCCACCTACCAGGGGCAGACAGACTGCCGACGGAACGGAAGCAAGGGGCAAACCGCAGGGCCAGGTTATTAAGAGGTGGGAGAGAGATGTCTGTGAGGATTGATGAAAGACAATCTAGAAATCCCTTTTATGTGCAGTATAGTGCAAGCCTTGCACTTGAAATTGCAAGCATCCCAACTGACGTGCCGCTATTTCAAGTTCCACGACAACGACTCGGTAGTAGCCACTTCCGTCTTTTTGTACGCTCTCTCTCGTCTTGTATCCTGTGTACCTGTGTCGGTTCAAACTATGGGGGAACATGAAGTAAGCCCTGTCCTGCCCCTGTCTTGTCATGGCTGATTTGACCCGGTCGCATGACTGGCCATGACACCCGTGGACTGGCCGTTGTCGATTCATCTTCAGATTGGGAAGATTCAGCATAAGAAGAATGCAGATAGCCATGGGGGGAGCTGATAAACCAGTCCGGTATTCCTGCGCGCTTGTCCTCGGGCAGGCAGGCAGCCTGATAAGTACCTACTGGAAGTTGCTTCCCTCCCGTCGAAGCCGTTGTGTGTAACACACTCACTTGAACGAGTTGAGAAGATAAATGGGACGTAAGCCCCATCCATGCTCTGTGATTTCGTACCTTTCTCGATAAATCAGGGCGGTACGATACTTGCGAAAGTGAACTTTTAGTAAGGTACACACCAGACATGACCCGGCCCGACAATATTCGGGCACGTTGAGTTGAGTGCCAGGCTGCATTGCAGTCTGCAAGAAAGCTCTGCTTCCTGGGTGTTCAACGGGTACGACGCACATGAAGCAGCAATGCACATCAAGGATACCTAAGAAGGAAGCAAGCCTCATCTGCCTGTATCCCTACCCGAACTGCTGTCCTTGTTGCTTTTTCCAGTGTGTGTGTTGGTGTGAATCGATGCATGTAATGCGATTCAGAATGACGGGCAACTTGACGGAGTCGATGCCCATCCATCTCCCGTCAGTCCCGTCAAGTTTCGTTCTGTGACATGGAGTGTAACCACCTCAGGCACGCCAGGCAATGGATGAGAAAACCAGACAGGGACAAGCTTCGGAAAGTTTATTCAATCATCCTGTTGGCTTTTTGGCTCTGGTGTTCTAGTGCAGTGATGCTTTCGGAAGAATTGCGCTTGCTTGCATGGTTTGCGATACTTTGGTAGGTGGCCGTTGTCGACCTTTCCGAGTTCGTACTATCATTTGTGCGAGGTAGCAAGAGAAAGGGGAAGGGGCACTGTGAATGGGAAAAAAAGGTTCACGTTGAGCTCATTTCGTCGAGGCTTTCCTGGGGTATCTGTATCCCTTGCGCTTGCGGTGTGTGTTTCCCCATGCTCATTTTTTTGATATGAAGCAGGGAGAGCTCCAGAGCTGAGGCGACGTCGAAAAGCTATCACGAGGTTGATCATGGTGGGGCAAAAGGAGCTACAAGGTAAGCTGATAGTAACGCTAGGTAAGGCGCTAAACAGAGCTTCTCTTTAGGCGCGGCGGGCGGTCTGGTCTTCACAATCGGGATTTCTTTCCTCTTTCGTCTTCTCGGATAGGAAATATGTTAGTGCAGAGGACCCTCTGAAAGTTTTCCAACCGAACAAATCATGATCATGGCAAACCAAACTTCAGCGCCGGAACACGTTCCGCCAGGGGTACTGTATACGGTGACCGCATAGAACCTCTTTCCATCGGACGGAATTTCCTTTCTTGTCGAACCAACACCATCAACGTCCCTTGTGATGCTAACGGTTTTTTTCCCTTCCTTTTCCACTTGCCATCCGTACTCCACTCCATATTTCTACCCGATCAACGGAATGAACAAAAATGGAACAGAAGCAACGAAGCAAAAGAGCCCTAGACTGCCCAGCAAGCATCTATCCACCTCTCTTTTCTCCAATCTCACCAACCTCCCTCCTCCGTGCCTTGAATCTTGACACACAAACACCATGCGTACCTTGACCTGCGCACGACGCTGACATATCATGTCCCGCCAGTCTGGTTGCGGATAAGCCCCCCCCCTTCATCGGACCGCAAGCCCATGACAAGCAGGTTGTTGGCTGGCTGTATGAGAAAGGAAATATTCGCCTGTGAGGAAAAGAATGGAGATAGTGGGGAGCAAACAATGACGACAGGCTGTGTCCCTCCTTCGAGAAAGAGATAAACGACAAAGTGGATATCGGCTTACGATCTCAGTTCCATGAGTGGAAGCTGGCTTAGGTTCCAAGCTGAGGGTCTTCTTTGGATCTTCTCGATCTTCGGGACGTTTCAATAGGTGCCCTGCCCTGCCCTGCCCTGTAGACATGGAGCTATGCTATCTACCGTGGTATAACATACTACACCGTCCGACCTGTTCCACCTGGATCAACCCCGGACTTCCAATGTCGTCCAAGGGTAGCCGCGCCGAGCGGGTACTGGGAGCCGGGATGTTGCTCTTCCTTTGTCCCCATGTCTCCAGTCCCCTTCCATCGGCTTAGGTTAGGTTAGCTGCTCGATCCACATTACACCCGGCTTCCCTTCCGGAACATGGACCCCATCTTGTACTGGCCTGGCGGCTCCAGTCCCGCCATCTACTGATATTCAACTATCCCGATCCGGCCAGAGATAGGAGCCCGAACTGGCTATCGGCAATGCGGTGGGATGTGGATAGGATGGGATTAAACCGATTAACCGTTCGTACCTAGTTGGGTTGCGCTGACAGTGGAACATCCCATTCTCCATGTCAGAGCCTGACTCGACTCCATCCGTTGAGATCGGAATAGGAAAGAGTGCGCGGTAGTAACAGTATCGGATGGAGTGAGGAGGCTGTTGACTAAAGAGGGGGGCAAATCACTGCTGGTCACTTGAGAGATATAAAGAGGGCATGTGCTCTCCTTCAGAGTGGTTTTTGTTTTTGGATAACAAGAACATCATTGGCAACAAGCAAAGGACTCTGACTCGACCTTCAGTCTTTGAGAACCTTGATAGGTAAGTGTGCACGAAGATGGTACTTTACGCCGAACACAGGATGTTGTATACTGACTTCGTCATACAGATTCGAAAAGCATAAGAACTGCCTACTTCCCCTCTTGAGATATCTGTCTGCTCTCTTGCATCACCAAGAAGATCAACTTGACATATTCTGTCACGAACATATCCAATCTTCCTCTTGATATCAACCAAGACTTCACAGCTACCTTATAAACTAAACCAACAAGCCCCCATCACCAACAACCACCACCACCAAGATGGCCCCCTCAGCCACCTACCCCATCACCACCACTCACTCAGGCGCCGACCTCGAAGCCATCTCCGACGCCGTCGACGAGATCAACGTCCTCAAGTTCAAAGCCGCCCAACAAGTGACCGAGCTTCTCAACGACGACTCTTCTTCCCCTTCATCCCCCACCTCCACCGCCGCCACTTCCCCTTCTGCTGCCCAAGACCTCGGCGACTTCGACACCCCCTCCCACTTCGACGCCACAAAGGACCACTCCCGCTTCCGCCAATACACCGCCGCCGAGTCTCGCGTGCTCAACTTCTACACCGAACAACACGCCAAGCAAACCGTCGCGCACAACCTCGCTGCTCGCGCGCAGTTTAACTCCCCCGACCGCAAGCGGCCCGAGATGAGCATCTGGCAGGCTATTGAGTGTCTCAACTCGTTGATCGACGAGTCCGACCCGGACACCGAGCTCAGCCAGATCCAGCACCTGCTGCAATCTGCCGAGGCAATTAGGAGAGATGGCAAGCCGCGCTGGATGCAGCTGGTGGGACTGATTCACGATTTGGGAAAGTTGATGCTTTTCTTTGAGTTGGCTACGGGGCAGTGGGATGTGGTTGGCGATTCGTTCCCCGTGGGATGCAGGTTCTCGAACAAGTGCATTTTGGCTGAGAGCTTTGGTGCGAATCCGGATTCGACGCATCCGGTTTACAGCACCGAGCACGGCATTTACACCCCCAAATGTGGGGTGGAGAATCTGATGATGAGCTGGGGCCACGACGAGTATTTGTATCAGGTTGTGAAAGACCAGAGTTTGTTACCGAGGGAGGGACTGGCGATGATCCGGTTCCATAGCTTTTACCCGTGGCATCGCGAGGAGGCGTACGGGTGGGCGATGAAGGAGGGCGATGAGGAGCTGAGGAGGGCGGTGAGGGCTTTTAATCCGTATGATCTGTATTCGAAGAGTGATGAGCCGGTGGACGTGGAGGCTGTTAAGGTGAGTCTTTCCCTACCTTACCTACCCGGAACAAAAGAAAGGAGAGATGAGATGCTAACGATGAGATATGCAGCCTTATTACACGGAGTTGATCGATGAGTTCTTCCCGCAGAAGGTCATCAAGTGGTAGATGACTACGACCACGGCCACGACCACAGCACTGCCGTCAATTGCGACGATGTTGAAGAATGCGGCACTTTGGCCCAAAAGCCGGCCTTTCTAGGCGACGGAGTAACGACAACGAGTTAACGACTTCCGTTCAGATACGCACCTTTCTTTGTCTTTGTTTTCCTCCTATCATTGTCTTCTGTTTATGTCACGGCGTCATGGCGTCACGGTGTTGTTAGACACGCACCTGCGTTGCATTTCATTTCATTTTTCATTCCATTTCCCTTCACCACTTAGAGTTAGAGTCTTGTCCTTGCCGCCGGAGTTGTGTATCATCGCATCCGTCAGGCACAGCGATGTTATTTCCTGTTCCAGTTCAATACCTGTACTTCTCTGATCCGTCCCAGTCGGATCTTGTCGCGACCTAGGAAGCGACTGATGAATAGAACCAAGCGTTGAGTTTTCAAGTACTGCTGTTTCGTTGTTGGACACTCGTCCTTTTTGTCGTGAACTGTACCAGTGACGATTATTTTGCTTGCCATTACCCTATGATCGCCCGCATGGTGCTCCGGAAATCTGGCCAACATTCTCTCTCGCTCAGCAAAGAGCGGAGATCGATGGATTAAGCCCTCTTCTACAGTTCAATGCTAGTTTGTTTGTTAGCTTGGTACTCCTGGTATATTGGACGATATCCATCCCGAATTGTCCTAAACCTCATAAGGACAAATATAATGGCTAAGTACGGATTGAAAAGGCATTAATAAGATTCGATAAGGCATATTCAAAGTAAAATTACGCTTTGATTATAGAACGAAACGAATCAATTAAATGTAAAAGGGCCTAGGGAAATTGACCCAATGTCTCGTACATTCTTCCATGAACGCTCTGGACGTTCCAAACGCTCGCTCATGCCCAAGACACGCCCAAGAGATGATTTCTTTCCCCCCACCAGATGTTCAACTGCCATTATTTTGCTAGGGTAAGCAGCATCGACCACTTGGGGTCCACGTCCCTGTCCAGTCCACTTTCAAGCTTGGTCATGCGAATTCCTCGATCCATTTGTCTTCTCAACTAACAGCTTCAGCTCCCCAATCAGAAACATGAAGCCCGGCATCTAACACTCGTCCTCTTGTCTCAACGGGACGGGACCGACACCCTGTTTTTGGATGCAAGGTCTCTGCCTCTGTCTCGCTGGGCAGCTTACCCACCAAGGTAGGTAGGTGGCACCAAATGTCTCGGATACGGAAGGCCAGTGTCACATTGCACCCTATACCCGTGCCACGCCGTCGGCTTGAATCGGCACTCAACGCTCTTTTCCTGGTCAACTGGACAAATCCAGGACAGTTTCCAGTCGAGTCGAGTCTGGTGGTCCTTCTGGGGCCGAAGTCGGAATTAAACACAGAGAGGGGCTAATGCAGGAACAATGCACGAGGAGACCCGGGTGCAGGAGGGGTGTGGAAGGGCAGATGACCGACCACTTGGTCCTTGCACGTTGGTGAATGATGATGCTTTTAGGGACCCCAAGAACCGGTGGCCATCGCCCTCGTCGACCGTATTGCCTTGTACACCGGTTCCCCCCTCTGGTCGGCCTCGTGGTTCAATTGTGAGGCGTAAAATTCCTCTTCACGTCGGGTGTTCGTGTCGTTTTGTCCGTACATAAATGTAGAGAAAGCATGTTCACATCCTACCACTCCCGCCCTTCCTGCTTGTTCCGTGTGTTCGTGTGTCTGGCGCCGCACGAGGAGTTTGCTAACAGAGATGTCCGCCCGTTTTCTGCTCGGGTTTCGAGTTTCTTGCTGCTATCACGACCGGGGTCACCATCGACACGGAAATTGTTCACACATCGTTCGCTTCCTCGAGGGGGATTTTGACGGTGGCCTAACAATGCACATTTCGCCTGGTTCTGTGATCCGTCGCTCAAACGATCGTTCATGTCTCTCCGCCGCTAGACGTTTCGATGGGAGCAGGACATGAATGCTAGGACGGCCAAATTGGGAGTCGCTGCTGTAGGCGGCTGGTACGGGACCAAATGCCAGCAATGTCCGGGAGGGCGTCTCCTCGTGCTTTCGGTAGTTGGATACGATCCGGAACATTCGCGCGTGGGGAGACGCCCAACGATCCGTAGAGAGAAGGACAGATCAGTGCTTCTTAGGACCGGAGCTGGATTGGTGGCGATGCTCAGAGGAGGGTGCGCAGATAATACGAAGGCGGACGTGGAAACGAGCACGGAGTCAAGGACGGTCACTGACATCGGTCGAGAAAGTTCGTAAGATGGTTCTGGTGCGCAGTCGCACATCAGTACTGGGCAGCAATGTTCAAGTGAATGCAAAGAGTTGCAAACTTGCAAAACACACCGGTGGGAAGAGAGCTGAGCATGTCGAGGGACGTTGTCGGAATGTAACAGAGACAAAAGGAAAAAAAGACCAAAAGGAAATTTTCCAAAAAAAAAAAAAAAAAAAAAAGAGAAAAAAATGAAAAAAAGATGCCAGCTTTCCTATGCGCGGTGTCGAGAGGTGACCAGCCCCTCGTCCTGCGGCAGTACTAACTGAATGTTGTGCCTAATATGGTTTCTACAATCAAGTCTACATTTGGCGAGAGGAAAGGGGACGCCCACCTACTTCACCACTATACCCTTACAGATTTCAAGACTCCTGCCACGACTTGAAAGGAACGTGTGGTCTCCCTTGAGGGCAAGTCCTTGGTAGCCGTTTCCGGAGTCTTGAAATCCCCAAGGGTATAATGGTGAACTACTTGGGCGTTCACCCTTTCCTCTTGCCAAATGTAGACTTATTTGCACAAACCATATCGAGCGTGCACCTGAAAAACCCCGAAGAATTTTTCCAACCAGAGCTCCAACTAACTGGGGTTCGAACTCGTGGCCGAGACGTGGTTGCCCAACCGATAGCAACAGCTGCAATATTACCAACTGAGCTACGGCTCTTTGGAGCAGCGCTGGTACCAATCGTCTGGTAGAGGAGTCAGGAAAAGGTCCTTATCTAGTGCTTGCTGGACCTTTGGGGACGCGTGGTTGGAGGGTGTGTGCATTGCTGCTTTTGCCAGTGTTGGGCGGGTGTCGGGTGGTGGTTGAGATGCAGGTTGAGATGCAGGTTGAGCTGCAGGCCTGGTGTTGAAGTGAGGGAACTCCGGAGGTCCGGGGTGGTCCGGGCTCAACTCGGCCGATGTGGAGCTTGCCGCCCGACAGAGCTTGCCGCCCGGGCAGGGGTTTTGCCAGCCGCCCGCAAGCCAGTGCTCAAGATCATCCGGCAATTCGACTGATTCGAACCATCGCATTCAAGACTTGGGCCTCGTCGGTGGCGGAATGCATTTGCAGACAAGGAAAAGGTAGCGAAGAGGACCTGTTGATGGCGCCGAGTTAGCGATACAACCAGCCGGCTTCATAACTTGACTTGGCATACTTTTCATATGTTATTCTAACAAAAAGGGAATGGAACCAAGGAAGGACATGGAGGCTGGCGAAATCAACATGGAGGCAGCCATGTTAATGATGTCGTTCAAAGTGGAGTAGCTCTGGGAGACGAGGTGGTCACTCGCAAATTCTGTGCCATGGATACCTCTAGGAGCTTGGTTCCGAACATTGGTGCTGAATGCAAGACCATTTGTACGTAGGACACAAACACTCCGACATCTTGAGTTGCTGTTCTCGATGGTGGTGGTGAAGGCTTGGTTTCGAGGTGAACAAGTGAATGTCGAGGTACGTACCTGGGAATGTGGCTCGTGCACGTCATTAGCGTCCTCCACGTGATGACGTTCAACCCCGCAGTCCCACCCGGAGGACGACGCCAAGCGAGTCCCAGATGCCGGCGGCATTCCACTTTCAACAACAACCCAACACCATCACCAGGTCTGGTGACAACATTCACGGCAAGACTGCCTCATAATATTGTGCCTCACGACTAACGCTCGGAATAAAACAGTCTTTGACAACCTTTGTCTACGAGCGCGTATTTATCTGCAGGCCAGACCTACAAAACACGAACAACGGACCATCCCTCCACCAAACAAACAAAGTATCACTTCAATGACAACATAGGCAGACGGCATCAGACATCATCGCCAAAATGGACTCACCAACCCGTCCGACCCCGCCAATCCACCACATCTCCTTCGAGCTCATTCTCATCCCGCCCATCCTCTTGGCCTTCGCGACAGCCATCAGTCTCTTCACCCACTCCGACAGCAACCTGTACATGCTCTATTCGCAATGTCACTCCCACGCCCGCATCGACTGGCTGTCTCGCACCCCCCTCGTCGGCCCTTTCGCCTGCTTCCTCGTTTCCTTCTTCCAGGAAGCCCTCCTCTCCCCGGTTCGCTCCAAGGGCATCATGTCCGTCGTCCTTAGCTACGTCGCCGGTCTGCTAACCATCACCACGGTCGAGGGCTCGCGCCTCTGCAATAAATCCGCCTTCCTCCTCGCCTTCCCCACCGCCACCTGGCTCATCTTTGATCTCGTCGGTGGCGCCCTAGTTTGGGAAATCGTCATCATCCCCGCCTTCTTCCACCGCGCAAAGGTCGTCATCGAAACCCGCCGCCAGGGAACCACCACCTCCGAGGGCGAAGCAGCCGTCGAACCCGAGCTTGTCCTCGGTGACCCGCGCCACTTGTCCACCCTCGCCGAGTCGCTTTCCATTCCCGTGTCAATCGCAATCGGCTACATCCTCCCCTCGCTGCTCATCCTCCTCCTCCCGTCGGACAAAACCGCCGTCCCGATCCTCCTCTGGCTCTTCTTCCCCGTCTGGGTCTCCCTCCTCCACCAGGGCGTGCGCACCGTGCTCCTCCAGGTGTTCAAAGACCACCCCACTTGGCCGAGGCCTTTCCACTTGGAAACGTCCTTCTTGCCGCTGGTGACTACCTACTCTGCCCCCATCCTTTTGTCGCTGGCGTCCCACATCTACCTTATTGTTACGCTCTTCACCCATCCACGAGATGACCGGCAGGAAATGACATTAGCCACGACGCGGTTCATCATGGTCAACATGGTCTACGTCGGCCTGACAGTGCTGTACTGGGCGTTTATCGAGGCTGGGTGGCAGACTGCGCTGGTGATGCTGGTGGTCACGGTCTTGGCCGGTCCCGGAGCTGGTCTGTGCGTTGGGTGGGTGTGGAGGGAGAGTGCGGTGGGAGTGGATTGGATTGGACGGAGGTTCGGACGGAGGGGAAGTGTTATTGCTGTTGCGGTGGGCGGAAGCGGGTCGAGAAGGGGAAGTGGTGACCGGGGAGAGGAGGGCCGCGAAGGTGGGAATGGGCCGTCGGAGGAGACGCCGCTTTTGCGGTAGGAGAGGATGAGATGCTGTTTGAATTGTGTGAGAATGTTGGGTTTTTGTTGCATTTTTTTTGGCGTGGTGTGGCATGTTTTGTTTCGTGATCAAGATGGAATGAGGTTTGGACGCCATCCTTTGTGATTTCATTTGTCTTTTTATTGCTTTCAGCTTTCGGGATTGATGTTTCCTCTGGTTTTCATATATCCATGCTCTCTGTTTCACTCGATATCCCGTTGGCTGCAAATTCAATTTCTCTTGTCCAAGTTCACATGTGTGCATCAAACTTCCATCTTCTCTTGGCGCTCTTTACACTATATTCGGCCTTGAATATCTGATATTCACGCCGTTGAAAATCGCTCCTTCAAAATCTCTGGAAGATATCCATCGGTCGGTGGTTGCTTTCCCCACAATGTTCATCACAGGCTTCGTTGCTTCCCAGTGCTGGGTCTTCAATGTTGGGTGCGGCGGGTGAGGGTGGACTGGGCGGCCCCACATGCTCCTGCCTCGACAGACCGGACCAAAGTTCACATCAACGAGAAGCGGCCCCTCGTCGAAATCCAACATCACCGCATTCTCACCTTACACAGTGAAAATAATTGCTTCAATGCGCACAATTCTTGAAATTTCCGGTGGGGTCAACGTCCCGCCATAAATTCTTTCCCACCTCTCGGCCTCTTCCTTCCCGCTCGTCTCGTTGCGACTTCACCACCAGACAACCTTCGCACGACAACTTGGCTCAATTCGTGGTTTGCTCCTTCTAGCGCGTCATCGTTTGCTTCAATCCTGCTTATTGTGTCAGTTCATCGCAACAATCGTCCGACTTTGAGCAAACACAACAGAGCAATGCCGCCGCCGACGTATGACCGGGAATACGACCGCATCAGAGGCGGTGATGGTCGCAGATATTCCGTCTGGAAAGGTACGCCTTGCCCATTCTCTGTATTGGTGCAGCGTCAAGCTTGGGCCATACTGACACTGATATCGTCGCCCATCTAGCCAAGGGCCCGAACAAGCTCGCTCAACATGGCCATGGCGCGATGTTCCCAGAAGATTATGCTCCTCTACCAGGACGCCCAAACGCCAAATGGCACTGCCCTATTATCGGATGCGATTCAGCCTTCAGGCTCCTCAGGGATTTAGGCGAGCATTTTACAGTAAGTATCTCCAGTCTTTCCCTCGATCATGGAATCGGATCTCTCAGCCAATCCTCACCTTTTCCTTCTCCTCCTTCACCACCTCCCCAATGCTAATTTTTGGCTTCCACTAGACGGAGCACAGAGGCACAAAGCTGCACGACCTGCGGAACGGCCAGTTTCGCGTTATCAACGACGAAGGCAATGGACTTCCCTGTGTCGTTTACAGGAGCAACAACCCGCCGAGTCCGATCCACCCCCCTTTTCCTTCCAGCAGCCCCGCCTCATCCGCTGTGCGTTCGTCCTCGGTCGAGCGTGGTACTACGCCCGGTCTTTACGTCAAGCGCGAGTTTTCGGTTATCCCCGGGAACGGCGAGGAGCCTCGTCAAATCGTCATTGATGGCGAGGATGACCAGCACACATCGAGTACTCAGGACGGAGGCAATGATGAGGAGGAGGAAGAGGGTAGCGATGAGGAGGAGGAAGAGGGTAGCGATGAGGACATGGACGTCTTCAGCATTGGCGCTGGACAGGACAAGGAGAGTAACACTAGCGTCAGCGACCAGGAGGTGGAACACGACGACGCCGCCCCAGCCCACAATGTCGACGTGCAAACTCCTGATCGGAGCGGACTCGCCAACGAGAACCTCGAGAACGGCCAGTACTTCAACTACGCGGCCTCCGCCGTCTGGCGACACATCAACAGCTTCACCCGCTCTCGCCTCCCCGTCCCGGATGACACCTGCTTGCGCGAGCTCCTCACGCTCCCCCTCGCCAGGGAACTTCCTCGCTCCTGGCGCGTGCGCCTCGGCAAGCAACGCTTCGTGGAAGAGAAGTTCAACCTCAAGATGATGACTGCAATGGCGATCTTCCTCACCGGAGAGGAGACCGACGAGAAGGCCTGCACCACTTTTGGTTGCCTCACCCGAAACCCGGTAAACACAGCACAGGCATTGACGGACTTCTCGGCCGACAGCGATGTCTGTCATGGCATGTTCGCCTTTCCTCGCTGCGTCTTCCCTTCGGCGCACGATTTGATGTCGTCGGTGACGCTGAAGGAGAGGCTCGACGGCATTACCTGCTGCAATGCCTACTACCTCAAGGGCAAGAAACCAGAGGCCAAGTTAATCTACGTCGCCGGCTATCCGCTGCCGTACCCGATCACTCCCGAGAACCCTCCCCGCGCTGCACAAGTCCCGGATCGCAGTGACAACCACGCCACTCCCACGTCCGGCCAACCTCAGTCCAGTCCGCCCAAGCCCCGTACTCGCTCGCCGCAAAGCAGCCCGCTCAAGTCTCGATCCACATCCGAGTCGCTCAAGCGCAAAACCTCCCCTTGCGCCGCTTCTGACGATTACGCCTACCGCCTGTCAACCGACCCCGCCACCCCAGCCAAATGGGAGTCCCTCACCGGTCTCCTGCACCAGCGGGAGTCCTTCTCAGAGCCGGTTATCGCTTACAGTCCTTCATACGTCCGCTTTCACACCAGCACGAGCCAGTCCAATGACCACGGCCGTTCCGACACGCGCTCCCATACCGATACCGACATCCAAGCCAACAAGCGCATCAAGCTCCTCTCCTCCCCTTCCTCCAGCGGCAGCAGCAGCAGTACTCTCGCCGATTTCCGCGTTATCCACCTCCAACATCCGCACAGCCCCAGCAATGCCGATGATCCCAAGTCGAAGGGAGCGCAAACCGTCAGCCTTCCCATTTCCAAGACCAGAGCCTTCGTCTGCTCTGTGGCCAGCGGCGGTCCGGTGCGTGTGTACCTGGACAAGGGCAAGGGAGAAGGACAGGAGAAGCCCTTCGATATCATGGAGGGCGGCGTCTGGATTGTTGAGAGGGGTTGGGAGTGTAGGATGGAGGTTGCTATTGGTGGTGTTGATGATGATGTCATGGAGGGCATCGAGGAAATGGAGGAGGGAATGCAGGTGACTGTGAGTGTGCATGTCACCGGTGTTCTGGCTTCGGAAACCGGCAAGGAGGATAAGAAGGAGAGGAAGGAAGAGAGGGAGAAGAAAAGGGAGCAGAAGAAGAAAGAGAAGAGAGAGAAGGAGATGAAGAAAGAGGAGAAGAAGAAGATCAAAGAGGAGAAGAAGAAGAAGATAAAGGAGGAGAAGAACAGGATCAAGGAAGAGAAGAAGAACAAGAAGAAGAGGAAGCAAGAGAAGGACAAGAAGGAGAAGCGAAACGAGAAGCGCAAGGACAAGACGAAGGATGAGTAAATCTTTTGACTGGACGTGGACTGGACATGGATAATGTCACGGTCCGCAGATTGTCTACGATGTTGTTTTTGTCGACTTGTATGGAAGGGGATTGTGGAGAGCGAGAAGGAAAGAGTCGGTGTCAAAGATCGCTTCATGTTTTTCGGAGCTCAAGGCGCGAACCTCACAGGTATCATGTTGTGTTTAAGAGGCGGACTTCCGAGCAATTTGGGTGTGTTCATGGCACTGTTTGCTGGAAGGAAAGAGAGAATTTGTTGTGGCTTTAGCGAGCGAGCGTTGATGCTTTCTATTTGCTTGGCTTTGAGAAAGAGAAGGCGACATCTGTTGATGTCTGGTAGCATAGACATAGAGCAAGCCAAGTCAAGGCTCATCCAAATTACTTATGATTTTTGAAAGCCCGAGTAGGTGTCATGGCTGAAATTTGCGTGACCTGTGATGCATAATGGAAGTGTTCTTGACGTGCCATTCGTTATATTACATAATCAGTACATGAAGTCTACATACAGCCAGAAAGAAAATCAACAATGGCCTCAAAACCACCTAACAACAAGGTCCAACCCATTCCTGCCCCTTATCGCAACGCCAAAACGCCCAAGACCCCAAACGTACCACGTGATGAATTTTTGGTTCGCAACAAGGCATTCCGGGTATTCCTCAACACCTACTTGCACCCATCAGATGCATCGAATCTTTCTCCCCAGGCCTTTTTGCATCAGCGCAAGGTCTTTTCCTTCATCAATGAACCTCAACTTAAGCAGAAATCCCAACAACGTACAACACAGCCTTCGTTCCAGAGCCCAGGTTCCGAACCCGACATTCCTGGCCGACACCGACAGTCCACTGGCTTCCGCGGGAGATTATGAAAACAGGGACACCCTGCATAATCACCTCCACGGTACCCTCATGTACAATGCAGATTAGGCTCTGGAAGTTGCTGGGAAGCGGGGTAGTGGTCATCGCGTTCTCCAAGTCGATGGTTTGAAGACTGGTCCCGTTGATGCCGATGGGAAGGACTTGGCCTTGTCGCTCTTGCAACCAGCCGGCCGAGTGCGCGTAGCTGATGGACACTGGATGTTTGTTAGCGGTCATGTCTCGATGAAAAGCTCTGGGAACGAGAGTGTGTGACTTACTGTTTCCCGGTCCGTAGAGGTACAGAGGCTCGTTGCGTTGCTCCCAGGTGCTGGTGACGGGTCCAGTCTCTTGCTGGGCTGATTCCATGTCGTTGAGACTGGGAGTCTCTGCATAGAGAGCTCCGTTGAAGGGTTTGGAGGGGGGTGGCGGAGAGTACGCAGGAGAGTACGACTCAGCGGGCGCCGGAGAATACGACTGAGCGGGTGCCAGGAAGTACGACTGAGCAGGGGCAGGTGGCGGAGAGAACGCCGGAGGCAAAATCGGAGGGTAGGCCGGGGAAAACGCAGAAGGCAGCGTTGGAGGAAGGGTCGGAGGGAGGGCCGGAGAGAGCGCCGAAGGTAACATCGGAGGGTACACCGGCACAGGAGCGGCAGTGGAAGCCGGTGGCGACCAAGTGGGTGGCATCGACGGGGCCTTCGACTCCCGGTAGTGTGCATTGACACACTGCCTTTGGCGTGATGCAGTGCTGGAAGTTCCATGCTCGGGGAACAAGATACATCTGGGGAAGGCGGCAGCTTTGTAGATGACATTCTTTCCCTCATCAAAGGCGGCCATGGCGGGGCCGACGGTTCGCCACTCTTTGGCACAGTTGGACCCCTTGGAGTTGCACATAATAGAGCCAGCTCGAGGCTCGTCTCCGACGAGGTAGGCGACAAGCAGACGCAAGTTACCGGGAGCAGCTCCTTCCAGGGCCAGGCGAGTTTTCCATATCTCTGGCAAGTCACGCTTGCGCGGAAGTGCCAAAAGGTCGCGCATGGACTTTACTTTTGCCACGCTGTTGGCCATGTAAAGATCCGACCTCAGGCTCACGAGGTACTGCCACACCTCACCAACTGTGGCTGTCTCGCGCTCCATCTTCTTCCTCTGCTTGGGGTGGACGTAAGCACGCGGGGGACTCGCGCTTCTTCTCCTTGTGGCGCTTTCACGCCACGGGTTGGCCTCAAGCTGTGCATGGTGAGGAGGCGACTCCTCTATTCCCGGCTCTCTCTTGATCACCGGCGACTTTGGCGCAGACCACGGCGGTAGCGGCGGCATCTTGTTGCGCTCTGTTCGTGGTCTGGTAGAAGTGTGAGGTTTGAGAAGTGGTAGGAGGAGGGGATTGCCGTTGTAGAGATGTGAGGATTGAGTGAAAGTTGTGAGTGATAAGAGGGGGGGACACGCGGTGGATACATACCTAGTTTGAGGATTGATTGAAAGTTGTGAGAGAGGGGATGGAATACGCGGTGGATAGTTTGAGGGCTGGGTGGAAGTTGATATGAGAGAAATACGCGGTGGATAATTAAGCAGGGAGCAAACGAGGGGGCCGTTACCTACCTCTACCTCCTCACAGTTCAGTCCACCGATTAGGGGTCTCCCCTCTCCGTTGACGGCCCGTTCCTGGCCGGGACAAGTTCAAGTGGAATCTGAGTTTCCCAAAAGGCTCGGGGAGGAGACAGGTACGAATTTGGCCAGAAGGATGGAGGGAGCACTTTACGGGACCTTGCCTAACGTCGTGTACCGTATCATACATGGAAACTTTCATCGGTTTCTAGCTGAACATTTATCCTGCGAAAAGATCTGGAGACCCAAAAGCTCTCTCAACTTGAGAAGGCGCTATTCGAAGCTTGCAGGGCGATTACACTGTGGTCGTGAAGGAGAGCAGGTATTTGGTACTTGGAACACACGTCTTGTTCTCTTTCTCCTCTTTCATCCAATAACGCATCTTGTACTTATCAACGGTGCTGCGGCTTCTCTATATAGGTAACTAACTGAAAGTATATCCACATGATAGCTGCCCCGGGATGAGATCATTTGTCGGGCTGAGAACAGATACTTAGATACCCCTATTTGCAGCATTACGCTCATTCCTGAAATCCTAGATGAGTACTCGGTACATGGTGATCCCGCCTTTCTTCCACTACTAGATGCTATGCCGCTTCTTCCTTTCCTAAATCACTAGGCTGTTACCAACTCCCTATCTGGTCAGTGCCTTCGGCAAACTAGTTCCACATTTCTGTTTTCACTCACCTTGTCTTTACCCCGTCATTTCATCGCCCCCGACCTGACTTCCGATCTCATCTTGCGACTGCAACAGCTGACCAGCAACGCGACAATCTTTGCTCAACAACCCTTCTACCTGACTCTGTCAACACATTCGCTCACGTCTACTTCTAACCTCATTCCCTTCCTCTTCTTGTCTCTGCTTTCTTCTCCCGTCATCGACCCCAGCGTTTCGTTACTCGTTATCGGGACAGGACTCTGAACAATGGCGGGACACGCTTCGAAGTCGGTGGCACTTGGTTATTCCATCGTGGACGGGAAAAGAAGATACGACGAGTGGAAAGGCGTGTCCGGTGAGTCTACCCCCCAGAAACGTTGTTTGGGCCTTGCTGACCTCGCGCTTAAAGATGGAGAGCACCAGTCAATCCGCGGCTTTGGTACGATCTTCCCAGAGGGTTTCACGCCCAATTTCTCTTCAAAGCCCAAGATTTGGCACTGCCCATTTCGAACTTGTGGACAAGCATTCGCCATGTCACCGGACCTGGGCGAGCATTTTGTGGTGAGTAAGAACGCTGATACATTATCTCCCCTTTGAACAGAGCGCTGCCACCGACTGTACTCACAGTTTCTGTGACTCCCGCCGTCGTTCCCATTATGAAAAGGCTGCTGACAAAGACCTTCTTCTATACCTAGAGGTTCCAAGAAATCCTACACAATCACATTGACGGTCTTGCCCAAGATGCCAAATCCACCAAGGATGCGGAGTCCACCAAAGATGCAAAGCACTAGCCCTACGTTGCGGGTCAAGGACGGATGCTGCAGAGCCAGAGCCTGCGTCAACCGTCTCACTCTGTACCTCTCAACGCGTATCAAGCGCACTTGACACTCCTGCTTTGCCGGTTGATAAGCGCGACGAGTCAAAGCCTCAAACTGGCAACAAAACACCTCCGAGCAGCAGCGAAGTAAACAGTGACGACAAGAGTGACTGAAATAGCGACAACGATAGCGACGGAAGTAGCGGCGGAAGTGATATCGATAAGAGCGACGGCGGTGACGGAGCTGGAGGTGACGGAGCTGGAGGTGACGACAACGAGAGCGAGAAGGTACCCATAGGTCTGCTTAGAGACTACTCGAGGGAGGAATCTCCGCTCTGGTGGGAAATGATAACTAGCTGCCCGGTAGAATAATCCCGAGGACCGCATAATGGCGCATTGAATTGCCTACGTGAAAGGATGGCGAGTGTTGAAAAAAAAAGCCCCCGCCTAAAGACAAAAGAATTATGATGCTTCAACTGACATGATGGCAACGAAAGGCAAAGTGATTGTTCACTTTTATGTTTATTGCGCAGCCGATATAAATGTCCTTTTTTTTTCACTGCCGGCCGAGCAAACGAGAGTTCTTTTTCTGGATCTGTTTCCATCCTGCTATCTACAGTCCAATACTGGTTTGTTTGTTAGCTCGAGACCTCTAGTCAACTTTCCTAGGCGTTAATATATCTAATTGATCCGTTTCGTTCCATAACCAAAGCGTGATCTTACCTTGCATATACTTCTTTTAGAAATTTAATATGCCATATTGAATCTTATGAATGCCTTTCCGATCCGTACCTAGTCGTTCATTTTATCTTTGTAAGGGTTTGGGACAATTCGGGATAGATCTCGTCCAGTATACCAGGAGTACCAACCATAGCGGGAAAATAGGGAGGACATCTAGGCTTGTTGATTGGGGCTTCTGATTGGCCAGGCCTTTCTGGGTGATGATGCTTCCTTCCCAACTGAGCCAGGTCTTCGTAGTTCATTCAAGTGACGGCGGTTCCTTCCCGGCTTTCGAAATAACTACATCAATAGAAAGAACGGACGTCTCTCTCATTCAATTGGGCCAATGGCTCAATAGTTAATGTCTTTGCTTTCTTTCTTATAATTGCCAGTTCGATCCCGCTTGTGGTCGTCTTTTTCCGTCGCGCGAAAAGTTTCGCGTGCCGGTTGCACTTGTGAATGCCTTCATTCAGACTTCAAAGTCGAAGCCCTGGAAGTCAACCACTACAGCAGTTACTGCAGTAGTTCCTAGCTTTGCTCCCTATAAGACCATTTTGACCAATCAGAGGCCTTCATTTTTCGTCTAGCCTAGACTTCATATCTAGCCTAGATGACCAGACAGTCCTAGTTTTATAGTTAAGCCCAGACACCCCCCATCTAGTCTAGATGCCCTCCCTATATTCCCGCTGCGGAAGCTAACAAACAAACCAGCATTAGATTGTAAGAGAGCAGTCCCCTACGGCACCCTCCGCTCGAAACCCGAATGCTTTTCCACTTTCAGAGGCTCGAGAGTGGAAATGGGCGTTTTTTGTACCAAGCTAACAAACATACCAGGGGTATATTGTACTACAGCAATGTGTGAAGCTTCGAGTTACCGGGACCACAACAGTGGCCCTTTGCGTGGGTACATGCAAGGGACCTTGATGAAGTCCAACCTTTGAACCATACAAAGACAAGTCCGGCCAGGTCCAGTATCCGAGCAGCTGTCATTCTTCCCTCCTCACGCCTTTCACGGCGAGCTTACAATCCTTCCGACACCCTAATCGTACATCCTTTACGCCCAGCTAGTCACTCCTGCCATGAGCAACGGATTCCTCATCAACCACCCATCAGGACAAGCGTCTCGAAAAGACGTAGATGGTAGCGTCGTCGTCGCTGCGCCGATTTCTTACAACACAGTGTTCTCCGGACTCAACGTTCCAGCAACTATCCTCAGTGACGGTGAAAGTAGGCTGGGCATCCACGTTCACCCAAAGTGAGCCCTCCTTGACTGTGCAAAGGAGGGCATGATTGGGAGAGCAGAGAATGTCTCTGTCGCTACCTCCCGCCACTTTCAAAATTTGAAAAGCAGTGCCGTCGTTATCAATCTTGCACTCCTCTTCGTGGAGTGTTTTCAATGAAGAGAACGCACGGCCAGCTGTACCAAGTATCAATGTCAGCAACTACCTATGAGCAAAGGGAAAGTAGGGATTAGACTCACGACCAGTTGGAGATCCAACGTTGGGAAGCTTGCCCGAGTCGCTCTCCCACAAAGCAGTCCAGGAGCCAAGTGGCGCTTCTCGATATTCTGGCAACTCATTTGGCGGTTTGGTATCCTGAGGCTGCATTGCTGAGGTGTCGAAAAAGCCCTCAGGCATGGGCAGTTCTTCAGTGCAGCGGTAGTACGCATTGCAACAGTAATAACCTTTGAAACGCTCTTCGATATGCGGGAGGACCTTTTGTAGATGATCCGGTAAGTGTACGCATGTGTTGAGGGCCAAATTAGTGTGGAAATCTGGGTTGTTCTCGTTGTCGTAATGGAACGACTCATCATAGAGCTTCCTGGCCTGTTTGCAACCCATTTCGCTGCCACAAGGTGTATTCTTCTGTACACCACTGAGATACAAGGCGATTGCCGTGAGTGTCTTCAAGGAGGGCATGTTTCCAGAGTTCAGCCAGAACTTCCAGCTGTATGGCAGCTCGCGTTGGCGAGGAAGCATGATCAGCTCGATGAGGCACGGGTCGGCAGGGACAGGCAAGAACTCGATCGTGAAAGCGGCGGCGGTGATGTACTTCCAGATCTCCGAGTTGTTGTACTTGCAGGTAGACATGGCTTTTGCCTGGTTGTCATTTGCTGAACTCACATCCATTCACAGTTCATCCGTCGTGCCTTCCATTTCCAAGCACCAAGGTGGAAGCATTCCCATATCATCATCCCAACCCTTCACAGCATGGCAGGAGCGATCGGCTGAAGCAAGGTTACAAGTGAAGTTGGCCTCCCAGGCTGGCTTGCCATTCGAAGAGTTGCTTCCTCCCCTGGTCATCATCTTTTGTCCGTTTGACCAAAGAATGTAATCCTTTCAGCTTTTTTCATCACTCCATTGCATCACCGCAGTCTCCTCTTTGCTCCCGTCCGCCACTGGGTCAACAATTGTCCCGAGATCCCCGAACAACATCCAGTCATGCCCCCGTTATTTCCCCTCCCCAACTGAGCCCGTCACTGTGTCAATTGCATACATCGAGATGTAAGTTCCATTCTTTCATGATTGTTACGCAATACGGTAAGTTTCAAACTTTCACCCCTGAGCGGAAAAGAGGAATATGACCGTAATTGACGCTCGCAGGACACTCATCGATTACACTACCACCATCGTCTGTTGAAAACCCCCATTCTCTACGAGAGATAAAAACTTGAGTCAGTTTCCTGTCGGTGTTCTTTACTTCCTCCCATGGCCAGGCAAAATTTCTGTAAGAACCGCATTAAACAATGTCAGCAACAGGCTTGCCCAAGAGGAAAATAACCGCGGTCTGTGCCCCATTCGCCGCAATCACCACGGTACAGACGTCCCCCTCCTTCAGCTGAAAAAGGCCTTCTCGCCTAATGTAAAAATGCTCAACATCGGGTTAGCGACAGTGACCCTGACGAGGCCCTGGGTGACCGTGCAATCGATTGTACGGCCTGTGGTGTTGATGACCTGCTGGCGCTCGCCGCATTTGAGGTCGATGAACCCAAAAGTTTCATCGCCTCTGCTGACCGGGACTGGCTGCTGGGGAGGAGCGGGCGCGGCCGTCGGGTGTGAAATGAGAGAGTCCTCTCTCGTGGACGTGGCTTTCTTGTCGGAAGCAGCAGCAGGGCCTTCACCACCGTTGTGGTCGCTCAACCTCACGCGCTTGTTGGCCGTGTAGGTCTCGGCGATCTCGGCAGCAGGGAGGCGCCTCTTCGCCCTTGTGCTGCTCGTCTTGAGTCCGCCCTTGCTAGGGGTGCCGGTGACGGCGGTCTCGCTCGTCATGGACTGCTGCGGGCCGGCCATGGAGGTGTTCTGGGGAGTGCAGATGCGAGGACCGAAGTCCAAACCCAAGGCCGAAAAGATCGCGGGCCTGGCACCGCTGGACGTCTTTGGTGAGGCTGTCAAAGCCGCGTCCTCCAAGAACTCCGAGTCCGAAAGCTCGGGAGATTGGGAGGGGGCGGGGGCTTTGCCTGATAGGCAGTGGGGGACTTGGGCGTCAGGTAGCTAGACATCGTGCGCGTTTTTGCGTGATATGAACGAGAAAATGTTGGGATTTTGAGCAAAGGCTCGGGTAGTCTGCGAGTAAGTCTTCTGTGTGGTTTGATGAGAGTTGAGTATTGGGGAGTAAAGTGAGGTCTTGATGAAAATTCCGGTTTTCTGCGCAATATTGTGCCCTCGAGCTGAGGAAGGTTTGAGATGACAACATTTAACACTTGTCTTTCTTAACAAATTTCGGTATTCACTACCTCCCAACAGGCCTTCCCTACTCCCCAATAGGCCTTCAACCTTGCCCTGAAAGTCATACTCCTTCGACGATACGTCTTACACTTAGAATCACCGTAATTCAGGATAAAAATACAATAATTATACTACCTATAGCTCATTTGAAGAGAAGATAAGATGGAAGTAAAAGGAGGAAGAAATTATAAAAGGAAAGTTGAATAAGAAGGACGTCGAATTTGGCGCTACCATTAGTGACTATAGTACTACACAACCGCTGGTGGGCAACCTGAAACGCCTGGACAACTGCCAGAGCTTCTGCAACGCTCTTGTCCCTAAGTAATTTGGAACTCCACGCCATTTCGGCTTGCTTGCCATGGTCGTCGGTGTCTGGTGACATTTCGGTGAAGACCACCGAGTAGGCGCCGACAGCCTCCCGATGTGGCTTGGGCTGACAAGACGCGGATATAAAGAAGGTCAGCGTGATTTCACTCGGGTTTGCCATCCGCCCTTCGAATATCTCAGCGATGGTACAGGTACCTAACAATGTGACTCTTGGAGGCCTTGTCGTTAGCTCCAGGAGCGTGAACTTGGCCATTAGTGCCCATGGCAGTGCCGCCGCTTGTTCTCAGTGAGCAAATGTTGTTTGCTTCCACTTGGAAGCGAAAGCCAACCCCTCCACCCCCAAGACGCCGGCCATCAAGAAGGAGCCCTGCCACAGAGGAGTCGCCATTTACATTCACGCGTTGGAACCCAACAGTTCCAAACGAAAGGAGAGCAACGAGGGTCCAGCTGGATTTGGTCCACAGAAGAGGCAAAAGCAAAAGCAAAATATACCTCTTCCCCATCTACTACCAACTCTACCTCCCACCCCGCCTCGCCAGCCTCATCGCCTCACAAGCCCGCAAGCTGGTCGATGTTTCCGACTCCCTCCAAGCCTAGCACGGAAGCACATACGGCCGCGGCCTCCGCTTCTGTGGAGTTTGAGGACTTACTGAGAAAGATCCAAGCAACCGAAACTTTGCAGTACCTCAGTGGTCTCACATCATTTGAGCTTACCATGCACAACATGAACGTTTCGGGGCAACTTCTCAGTCTCCTTGAACAGCCTCGCAAGCGTGACCTACCAGTCGCGTGGAGAAACCGGCTTGCGATAGAAAAGCCGTCCTTCAGCGTCAAGCAGCTGCTTATCCACTACCTTACTGGCGACGAAATGGATGGCGCCCGGCCAGCCGCGGCAACCACCGCCAGCAGACTGCCCATCACCATCACCACCACCATCGCACTCACCACCATCAGCAGCAACAGCTCCAGCTGTAGTGCCAGTAGCAGCAGAACCATCCTGCTCCGGGCCCGGTGGTGCCTTACCAGCATACCACCACCATCACAACCACTACCACTACGTTCCTCCCCCCTCCCCCTTTCCCCAACAAATCCCAAACTCCTACTTCTGCAGCCTTCCGGATGCCAACTGTCGCCAGAAGTTCATGACCGTGGGCCCAGCCATGGACAGCTTGGAGGAGGGAGACCTGACAATCTACAAAGCCAGTGCCTTCCCTCGTTGTATCGTGTTCAAGGACTCCTCCGGCAAGAGGAAGTGCTGCAGTGGGGTCTATTTGGTAGAGAGAGTGTCGAGGAGAAAAGTGAGGTCTGTGACTGTTGATGAGAGTATCTTAGAACTTTTACGTACGGAAGTCTTGAGATGAGATGGCGTTACTCTCAGCGTGAGCTCCCGAAAACCCTCCTTATATGCCCAGTGGGCTGGACACCACGACCATCGTAGCAAGGTGAAGGTGTTTTGTCGTGGCATTGTTACATTGTTGTGGCCGTGGCCGTCGCGATGAGCGGATCAGGTTGACAACGGTCAAGTGTCGAGCAGAAGAATTGCATGGTTTTTATATTCAGTTTCATTCCTGTGGTTATTCAAAAGTTCGTCCTTGACATGCGATATGTCTCCTGATCTTCGTCGACTGCATTTATATTGATGCCCGAGTCAACGTAGATCTTGGGAGGATAGTTTGGCTTCTCCATTAGGAGAGCGTAGATTCCCCAAACATTGTCGTCGGGATTAGGAGTTGGGAGGGAACGAAAAAAGTCGATTGAAGGAGGTGACGGGGACGAAAGAACATTGTAAAGTGGGGATGAGGATATCGGAGGGGTGAGGGCCCCAGCGTAGCAGACCGTGGTGCTGGATAGTGTAGCCTTTGTTGATGGCACATTGAACCAGACGGGGATAGTGTCCAAGTTCGTACTCTCGGAACCTTGCTTTGACGCCATGCTTTACTGTGGTCGAGCTAGCGCGCTTGGCTTCTTTTATGTTCGTCGGGAGCAGGTCCCTCCCCAGATGTCACCCGCTTGTGGGACGTATTGGACTCGACAGCTCTGTCAGGGAATGATCGCTTTGCCGTCTTCCTTACCTAGGATAGTGGGTTAGAGGACATGCTGATGGCTCCGAAAATGACCGGGGAAATAGCCTCTCGAACCGGGCGCGCAAGAAGTCTGCACGCATCGTCCTTCATCGCGGCGATGGCCGCGGCCTCGAATGAGGGCTCTCTGAATTGCCCTTGTTCTGCCCCGGTTCTGCCCCATCAGAAGAACCAAACTCACAAACAAACCAGTAAGGATATTACGCGATGTTCATTACGGCGAACTTTGGCAGGCGCGAACATGACTTTATCATTGGCTATATCCAATCCACAGAGTTGATTCGAAATGGTACACAGTCGATTGATACGGCCCAGCCATCACGTCTCCCACATAGCCCATTTTGGCTAGACCCAGCGGTTATACCACACACTGTGCACGATGCAGGAGGGTTCCTTCCTCATACTAATGTCAAGTTAGGTGGTGAGGGGTATTCTAGATGCTAATGTTACATTTGAACAGGGTACCTCATTGAATAAATCGGACGGCTCTGGCACCCGAACCACTTCTTGGCCGTTCCATCTTCTTCACCCAAACTTGAATTTCAGGTAGAAGATAAAGTATCCAAGATTCCACCATGAGTTCTACGGCGAAAAGAAAGGCTCAGTCGCCGGCACCTAAATCACCCACGCCTGCTCCAGCAACTCCAGCTGCTGCTGCGAGAGAACTCACGCCTGCTCCTGCAACTCCAGCGGCTTCGAGAGAACCCACGCTTGCTCCTACAACTCCAGCGGCTGCGAGAGAACCCACGCCCGGTCCTGCATCTCCCGCTGCTGAAACAACGGCCCCTCTTCCTGGATCTCACTGGGCTGAACAGGTACAGCCCTCTCATGCTCCCCGTCCCCTGGTCACAGTCATATCTAATTGCAATTGATCACTGACATACCTTACTTACGCACTACAGGGACTTCCGGAAGAGGAAGAAAATGATGCGGATTCAACCATTGGAAGCGATATCGAGAGCTCGACTGCTTCGATTAGTTCGAGTATCCTCAGATACCGTGAACTGAACGGCAGAACTTATCATAGCGATAGCGTAACGGATGGAGAGTATTGGTAAGTTTGGACCAAGATCATGGCCAGCGTCTCTCGCACGTCATTGCTGGCCTCGCGCGATGAAGCACTGCGCGCATGTGTGAGGAAACAGCCAACGCTAACGAGCATTTTAAACTTTCATGCAGGGGCCCCAACGACGCTAAGCAGAATGAAATGCTGGATATTTTGTAAGTGAAACATGCTTCCCACCGTCGGTTTTACAGCTGACCAAATATTGCCTACCTTAGCCATCATGCGATGACCATTTGTCTGGATGGCAGGCTTTATGATGCCCCTCTTCCAAAAAATCCCGAGAATGCAATTGATCTTGGCACAGGCACAGGTACGCCGACTTTCTACATTGTCTTAGTGGTTGTTCCCTTCTACACTATCTTGGTGGTTCCTGTTCCCTTCTACACTGTCTTGGTGGTTGTTCCTTAAATACTGACTCGACATTTAGGGCTGTGGGCAATCGATTTTGCCGATAAATTCCCTAACTGCAACGTCATGGGTACTGATATCTCGCCCATCCAGCCCAGTTGGGTACCCCCCAATGTCCGTTTCGAAATCGACGACTACAACAAGGAATGGACCTATAACTCTGATTTCTTTGACTTCATCCACCTCCGGTGGCTTAGCGGTACCGTCAAAGACTGGTCTGCTTTTTATAAGGAGGCTTACCGGTGCTGCAAGCCGGGCGGTTACATTGAGCATTTTGATGGTTCCTGCGGTACTGTTTTCTCAGACGATGGTTCCGTGAAGACTGAGGTTCATGCCCTGGGCCAATGGGGCCCCATATGGGACGAGGGTGCAAGGAAGATTGGGCAGCAACTGCTCAGCGACGGCATGATGGAGAGCGGAATGAAGGAGGCCGGCTTCGTGAACGTAGTAATAAAGGATTACAAAGTAAGTTCTCCGCTTCCCACAGCGTCTGTTTATCCCAGAGACTCTAACTACGGGATGCTTGCAGGTCCCTGTCTCCCCATGGTCCAAGGACAAGAAGTTGAACGAAGTTGGTCTGTACTTCTATACCGCTTTGAACCAGGACCTTGAAGGTATTGTTCAGTTCATGTTTGGTAACGTTATGGGGTGGACCCCGGAGGAGATCACCATCTACATCAAACATTTGAAGAAGGAGTTGAAGGACATGGACCTTCACGGGTACTTCAATTTCCGCATGGTGTATGGCCAGAAGCCATTGGATGCTTAATGTACGGCTGGGCAACAACACCGAGCGGGGCTGGTTAATCTCCCACGATAGGCGGTTGGATACCTCTACCTTAGGACAAGCTTCATATCTCTTTTTCTGTAAATAATCTAAAAACAACATACCTAGTTTGAAACCTCGGATGACCGTCGCACTTGTTTTACAGGGTTGATCCCAGACCGGGCATGTGCCTTTCAGCCTTACCCGGCCTCCACCACATTGCTCCCCCGACATGCTTTTTGCGTCCAGACTATCCCTATAGCTTCATTTTACGCACCTACAATTCGACACAGGAGACACACCGGGCAAAGAGAGGAACATCATCAGCGGTAATCTTATAGCAAAGGAGGCGCGGGAGTGACACCGAGAGGAGGGTGCCTCCGGATACCTTAACGCTCAACCGTGATGCGGTACCGTAGGTGGTAGGCGTACTCGAATCGTCTAATAAATCTGTTCCAATATCACCCTCGTGGCCCCTCTATCACGAAAAGCCATACTGTACATTTAGAACCTATCCAGAAGATGAACTTCGTCACCTGTTGATTCTTACCGGTAGGAACGGACGTGAGAAGGAGGAAAGGAAGTTACGACTGAAGGGATGCCGCCCATGGCATGGATGCCCCTTGCATGATGGGCGCACAAGTCCTCCTGCATCCAAATGTGCACTAACACTCTCACGCCAATGATCGCAAAAACTTTGCTAATGTCTGTTAGCGCAAAGCTCCCCACCGGCATGCCTTCCTCGGCTCGCCTTCCTCGGCTCAGCTCGGGTACTGCGCATGTCTTTTTTTTTGACTTCCCGAGCATACCTCTAGGTAAACGAAAGCACGTCGAAACGGTCAACCACCTGCGCCTACAACAATTCCCTTCTACCCAATTGCTACGAGCTCCGTCTATCGGTCATCGTCTGACTTTTGTCAGAGACGATACTTTGCTAACAATCATCACCATCGAATTAACCCATCTATCGTTCCACATAACGTAGCGTTTTCGTGTATCAAACATGCATAATACCTCTAGGTTTGTATTGTATGTTATTTGGATGCCACCACATATGGATTGTGATGAAGAGAAAACAAGATTTGAGAGACAAGAGACCAAGTCCGGTGACTCGGTGGGCATACGCTAGTAGGTAGGTACGTGTTACGGGTAAGGCTGAAGTAACAGCGGTGAGCCTTGTTCGTTAAACGGGGGCAGGGAGCGGGTGAGGAGATAGATTACAAGGGGATCCATAATCTTTAACGACAGTTTCCAAAACGACATCATACAAATAATGATAAGTCATATCCAAATCGCTATTTACATGAGAGACTGGCCACATTGACACCCAAAAGCATGGGCACGATACACATACTACCCTCCGCTGAAATATTCACATTCACAACGCCCACCGGCGTTTGGCATTCCGTTTCGTCCCTTCGGCTTGTCAGTGCGGATGAATGAGGGTTGGCGTTGCCAAGTTGGGCCTGCTTCGTGCTGGGCAATCAGAGCCTCGATCATTCTCGCGTGCAGCTCTTTCTCTGTCGGGACTGGAGCGTGCGTGCTGGCATGATGGATGGTGGTAGGAAGTTCATTATCAACCGCAAAGAACAGGTCGCCAACTTGTTGTCACCAGCGGCTCTGCTCCAAGTGTTGCCCGATATCGAGAAAGAGACAACACGTCATTGACATGATCGAGCCCGACGCGCCTGGCATAATGCACCCTCATGGACGTGGCAACGATGCCCCACTTTTTCACCTCACACCAGACCCACTCTTTCCTCTACTTGTACACGCATCCAAAATTTCCAGGACACTCGCATATAACTTTCCACAAATTACACCTATCTCCCTCAATTCGGATCTCCATTCCGGTATCAATTTGAAATCTTACTCCTCTAACTAATTCTATATGGATGGATTGTGCAAGCCCTCTTACTTGGTCATGTGCATTCGCCAAGTCCTGTTTGTGCAACGTACACGGAGGACAGCAACGTTTTACCCTTTGAACATCCAAAGTTCGAACCGTTCTTGTATTTCCCGCGGCCCATCCGTGATACGGGAATAATAGAAATAGACTTCAGTACGGTCAGGATCAACAAAGTGAAGCCATACTGGAAGTCATAGTAAAAAGGAAGGATGATGTCAAAGGGAGGAGGAGGCTGTCCCAGCCAGCCGTCTGCACAGAAAGGATATGCTGTGCGAGAACCAGAGCACGAACCACTATGTGGTTCGAGCACTGCAGTCTGGAAGTCCAGACTGGGCATGGAAGCCTCCATGACAGCCCAGCTAATCTGGGCTGTCATAGCTAATATAAGCTATAATACAGAAGGTAGGGTAATCCAAAGATTCCCCTATCAATCCGCCTTCATCCTCTCTCTTATGGCCATCCTAAGGAGTACCACTCCCGCGCCGAGCGTCTTGTAGACATAGCCTATCTTGCCCTCCTTATTCAGCTTCAGGTCTTTCCAGCGTAACCCTACGTCCCACATTTCTCTATAGGTCTCGTTTATCCAGTGCTGTTGCTAAAGCCAAATGCTCAACACTGATCAGCTGGAGGAATGTTAAGGATCATCTGCCGAAACTATGGTCAGTACACGTCTCGCGACCACTGGGCCAGGTACTGAAGAACGCATGTGATGCTGTACACTGATCTATACCTTAAGTACGCTGCTGTCGTGGAAAGGGGTAGAGAAGTATCTCGGCTTTTCTTTTTCTCCTGGAAACGGTGCCGAGCGTGGATAAAACTAAGTTCTCAAGTTCTGGAAAGTTTTGCAGGAGCTCCGGTCGGATGTTAGGGTACCGGAGGATTCGGTCTCGTAGCATGTGAAGGTGAACGAGGCTCACAAGGCTGAGCAGGCTGACGAGCAGACACTGATGGTCGTGGTGGCGGTGGTGGCATTGGGGACAAGGGTGTGAGGGGATGGCAACCTATAATTTGGACGCTTCCACAGCTGCGAAAGGGTGAGTGCGCGTAGGTTTTCTCTGGTAAGAAACTTGTTCTATATAGGAGTGGTGTCGCAATGAACATACCTATATATCACTCCCATTCATTCTCCTGTCCTCTTGAGCTACCCGTCTCTCGCTTCCTTTTTTCTGCTGATCCTCTCTTCCTCTCAGTTCCCCTTTCATTTCCTCAGGCAAGACAGTACAGGTACAAGTATTTTTGCCAAAAAAGCTTACCTCACCGTCTACACAATTTCACACCCGAATTATATAAGATAGTGAGCCAGGGAATGGATCAAACCAAGCACCATAAGTTTTCTTTCCCCTATGCAGTTTAACAAGCGTATTGAAGAGTGATCATTGTCCAGCTGCTTCGATCCAGACTTGGCTGTACTTATTCAATAATCCAGTGCGCAGCAAATTCATTTCCCAGTCTCGTCACCTCAATGCCAGATGAAACACGGCCCAACGCGTCACAATACGAGTACCTGCCCTTTATCTCTCCTATAACGCYCCCCCTCTAGAATAAGAAACCCAGAGCTTCGGATGACCAATAACGCCGTCCACCTGAACAGCACAGACTTCAGACTATCTGGTCACCTGGCTGGCAACTGGTATCGAATTCGAAAGTGTTTGCCCACAATATTTCTGCCTGCCATTGTTGTTCCCGCCCCGCACTCTTTTCTCTCCCTCGAGTTTCACTTCATCCTCGTCGCGCTTTGCAAGATTCTCACCTCGCAAGATCGTCTCCAAGATTTTTTTTTTTTTTTTTTTCAGGAAGTCACGTCGTCCTTCTTGAAGTTTGCAACTCTCACTGAGATTCATCACGACTGCTAAAAACTATCCACACAACTCGTCGTCGTCGTCGTCGGCAGTTCTCAAGCATACCTCTACCTCTACCTCACTCTTGCATGCCCGGCTACGTCCCTCCTACCTACCTGACTATCACCATGGAGCAACAGCAAGCGAACGCCGCGGGCCAAAGGCGGCAAAGGCCCACTCCCCTTGATGGCCGCGCTTCCTACCATCACTGGACGGGAATCTTCAGTACGTTTACCATATCTCAGACCATATTTTCCTACGCGTTCACATCAGACTTGCTTGCTAACACTTCATATTTTGATCACAATAGACGGGGAGCCGTTTACGTACCATCACTTGGCCGCTCTGTTTCCAGAGCGTTACGCTCCTTACTCGGGAGAGAGATTCCCGTGGCACTGTCCTGTCATCGACTGCCACACAGTCCATCAGTTTGTTGTGGAACTGGCTGGCCATTTCACTGTGAGTACCTACTACCTACGAGACTGATTTCCAGACTTTCGGATACCCCAAGTTCAGTATCCTGAGACAGATCTGAAAAGTCCCGTCCTCGATCAGACTGAAAGATGTACCTACCTATATTCCATGAATTATGTACTGATATGATACGTTCTTCTTCCTAGGTTGCTCATCTGGGTGCCCGTCTCCTCGATAACCGCAATGGTACCTTTACTTTCTTGGGCAGGCAGTCTGATCCCCGCGGGTTTGCGTACGTTGCTGCCCAAAGGTACACACTGGCGGCGCCAGTCCAGTCTGCCTCGTCTTCTGAGGCGGAGGACGACGACGGCAACGAGTCTGACCAGTGGCGCGACTCGGGCGTCAGCATGGCTTCAACCAGCAGGAGCGGCAACGGCGACGAGGGCGGCGACGAGGACGAGGATGAGGACGATGACGTCGAGATGGGCGATGCGGACGACGACAGCGACAGTGACAGCGACTATCCCGACCAGACCATGCTCATCCAAATCCCCTCTCCCGTCGGCCAAACCCCCGGCGACGGTGGCTCTTCTGCTGCAGACGGAGACCCCATGGATGTCGACTCCAACCAAGCCCCCGCCGTCCAGGCCGCCATCACCCCGGTCCCCTTTTTTTTCCGCGGCCCGGCCCCCACCGTCTATGACCTCCAGCCCCGCCAGGAGCTGCCGGACCCCACCCCTCTGCAACTGGAGATCTGGCCCTACATCACGCGCTGGACTCTCTCCCCTCTTCCCCTCCCGTCTCCCGCCTCCCCCGCCCATCGCACCCTCCTCGCACTCCTCTCCTTCCCCCGCATCCGTGACTTGCCAGTCTCCTGGCAGGAGCGCCTGCGGGCCCGCACCCCCTCCCTCGGCACCCTCACAGCAGTCGCCCTCTACCTCAGCGGCAGAGCCGAGTCCGGCTCGCCCTGCCAGTCACACTGCGGGCAGTATGGCGCCCTGGTGGAGAGGCTGTTTGCTGTCCAGAGGGAGAACGCCTGGGAGAATGGGCTGGGGGCCTGGAAGTTCGAGAGGAAGTTTGCGTTTCCGAGGTGTGTGAAGGTGCCGGAGGCGGTGGAGGGGGATGCGGAGGTGGAGGAGGTGTTGGGAGGAAGGCCGTGTTGTAACCATTTCTTCAGGGAGTTGAGGGGTGCGTGGGAGACGAGCGAGCCGTTTCCGCCGAAGCCGCCGGGTGGTCTTGTTTGGAATGGGCCGATGTGGTAAATGTATAGCGTGGGAGAAACTGTGGATGGGCGGGTTGTTAGGAGGAGAGGGGCATTTTTGTGTTGGGTGCTTGTCTGGGCTTCTTTGCAGAGAAGCAAAGAGCGATTGTTCTGGGTGGTTTGGGTTGGAGGAGAGGAAAGAGCGCGGCGTTTGGGTGGTGCTTGCCTGGGTTGTCTGCATGGGGGCTGGAACGTTTTCATTGCCAAAGCATGAAAGGGGGAAAGTTGGAATGAATGTTTTGTGTTTTTCTTGTACAATAGATATCTTATTTGAACCCTCCGCTCTCTTTGCTCCCACACTCAACACTTCTTTTTTGTTCATGCCGTGTGATATTTGTCAGTGTAGGTACCTACTAACGTTTTAATGAAAAAGCAAATCCAGCACGTAACACCACCGCCTAACATACCTTCTACGGGTTGTCGTATGACGATTGGTTCTTGATGGCAGGAAAAAATGGTTCATTGCAGCATGGCTGAGAGAAGAGGAATAGGGTGCCATCCCAGGTCCAAAGACCAAAAAGTGGAAAATCGGGTGGGATGCACCTTCCACACGTCTTAGTCAGGGACGCCTGCCACGTTTATAGCATCATGAACTTTACAGGGCAGCGCCAAAACCCCCTTGAAGTGCGAGCCAGGCGTTCCCACCATCGCCATGAACATCGAGAAGGCACAAAGGCAGGCAAATGGCTTTTCCTAGGCGACGCCAAGTTTCACGCGGGCGACATCAGTAAAAACTCGCGCACCTTCTCCGAAGACGAACTCAAGGCTAACAGCGAATTTTACAACTTCATGTACATCGCGGACAAGGTCGAAGTCAAGAAAATTCTGGCGACTATCACCACACTGGTCCACCCCGTCCAACTAAATCAAGCTAAATATTACAAACATTGCACCAACATCAAGAACTGCTACACAAATGCCAGCGTCACCCTCAATAACAACCTCCGCTGCCTCGAGAAGAAACCCGTAGTCCACTGCGTAATGGCCACTCTCGTTGCTCACCAACTCGTAGGCGACACCAGCTCATTCGAAACTTGGAAGACCGCAATGAACCACGCAGACATACTTCGCATACTAGAAGTCTGCCCAGACCGCATCTATCCCGTCGCGTGGGGAACAGGTTTCGCTAAATAGGACATTGGTTGTTGTGCGGTACAGAAGGCCGCATGCATTTCACAGGGCGGCTACAATACAGGTGGCTGCACTCCTCCTGCCCGCATATTTTTCCAGCCCACCAGCGTGAGCGAATCTTGGACTTCTTCCTTTCCAAGTATCAGTTCAATCGCCTGCCCCACGCAGCCATCCAGAACCGCTTCCGATTTCCACTCGTAAACTAGTGAGCCAGTCAAGAATACAAAAACGCTCCTCGGTTTCTTCTCTTCTCCCATCTAACGATTTGGTCCTTCTCTTTGGGATTTGATCGTCTTCCTTAGTCGTCTCTTCTCGAGCTCAATCCACCATTCTGGCTCCCCGGTGGCCGAATTCAACGGTCAAGGGCAAGTTCGGGCAAAGGGATCCAACGGAGCTTTCGAAGACATCCAACCAGTTGACATTAACGTGGGTGGAAAAGACTCCAGCATGACGTTGCCCGCTAGAGACAAACCGCTAGAGACAACCCGCTCTATCAATTCCACGCAGACGGCAAGGTAACACTACGCCAGGAAACTTTGTTGGGAGACATGACCCTAGACGCAACCGTCGAAGAGGCCGAAGCATGTGTTGATGCGGACCACGTTTGGGTCCGAGTGAGGGACCCAGTGAAGAGGATGCGACGTCTCGGTAGCAAACCGGGCTGGACGGACTCAGCAATCGTCAAGGTAAGTGAAAGTGTCAAAGTTATTCGCAGGAATTTCGTCACTAGTAACGAGGACCAGTCACCCCTTTGACACCATGAACACGAACGCCCTGCTAATGACACGCTCGCCGCCTTTTGTTGAGGGCTACGGCTGACAACCCTCTGGACCACAGCTCGGATCAAACTATTTCCATTGTCTCGTTGCAAACACGAGCCACCTTCTTCGCCTCCGCGCCCTCAACAACAACAATTAGCCAGCTCACCACTTCGTCGCCGACAACCATCCAGAGCCGCCAAGGATATTGGCCTAGCCCGACAAAGTCTTTCTGCGGCCACCGAAGCTCCGGCTAGTTTATGTGCAAACAGCCAACCGCTTCAACTCACAACATAGATCGCCTAGTTGAGGTTGCTCAACACCTAGCTCAGGCTGCTCACAACCTAGCCCAGGTCGCTAACAACTTTGTTCAGACTGCTCACGACCTGGCTGGGCCTAACGTCCTAGTTCAGGCCGCTCACAGTGTAACCCAGGCTGCCAACAACTTTGTTCAGGTTTCTCGAGCCTTGCAGATGGACAACGATGTCGACACCGATGCAGACACTTTGGTGCAGGAGCCCTAGTCCTGTCTGACATCAACCCGAAAATCGTATGGAAGTGGTGGAAAGCTGCAAAAGAAAGTGCTTTAGGGGAGCCGAACAATGCCGAGGAGGGGCCCCTGCCCACTACCACAGTTAGACTCCGATACCAATTACTCTTGCGCAGGGTTTGCTGCAAATCCAGCACGAACTGCAGCAACAGATCCAGTAAATCCAGCAGGTTGTTTACAAAAACAAGTCGGATAAGAAAGCAGCAGCAGCCAGGGTTCCTATCACTTCTCGTATTCGATATCAGGACTCATGATACCTATGCTCAGGAATATGACCCCTGTCCGGAGCCGTACGTCTCCTCATTTTTCGACCCCGAAGACTATTACGACTCAGAGCTCGCGGTCTATAACTCTACCTGACCCTTCTCTAAGCCTGTCGCTTCGTCCCTTGGCTGATGCTTGCTTTAGTGGAGTAGTAGGGTTGGTGTTGTGGTATTGAGGAAAGACCCGAGCCCTACAGCTCCAAGCTGCCTCCGATGGGTGGCCACCCCGAGCTCACAACGGTGGAGGCGGAAGACCTCAATCCGGAGCCATCATTGCCCGCGTGATGAAGTGCAATCAAATGCATTAATACCCGGAAGGCCACAACTCTTGGACTTATCTGGCACTATACAGCAAGGAAAGTTGACTTCTATCTCCAGTCACATCTCCTGACAAGCTCTTGATCCAAATTACGATCTACCAGCCGTACCGAACCTCATCCCTTCGAACATGTATAACTGAATCACCCTGAAATATCAAGGGAAGTATTTCAGAAAGAGATGAAAGCCAAGCTGAGACGGTGGGCATCGTTTGTCTACCCTTTTCAGTGCTTTGGCAGGACTGTCCAGTAATCTGAAGAGAGGTTTTGCAAGCAAGAGGCGCGGAGCCGTGAGTACCTTAGTCATGTATTCAACCTTCCACGGCGATCATTTGCTAATGATGATTCCACAGTTGGACGGCTATTTGTCGTGGCGCAGTTCTTCACGCTTTAGCCGTGAGGTCTTGGTGACCTCTCCGTCAAGGTTAATACCCGCATCTCACGAGCGAGCTACGGAATCGAGACAGTCAGAGATTAGGATCCTCTCTTGCACCTCGAGGAAGACAAGTACTGAGCAGATGAATACCAGGAGTGGCTAAGTCCCATCTCTACCCCAGCTTGGGTTGACACTGGCGGTCTGCTTTCTACACTTGGCTTCGGCCTCGGCCCCTCTCCGTCCTTCTATCACTCCGCCCTCTCCGCCGTTCCCCCTGCGCCCCTAGCGCCTGTCTCTCGCCCGGTCACCACCGCCTCCTCATCTTTTGGCCCTTTACAGTTGGCCAGCCACAGAGAGCCCAGAACTACCTTTGATATACATTGGTACCGGGACTAACAGACATCACGGTGTACATAAAAGGTTTCAAGATTACGATAACAACCAAGCTTTGTCGTCAAAGTCGACAATTGCGTACACCAACGGTTATCGAATCCCCCTTGGTTAGGCTTGTGTAGCCGCAACTGCCTGACGGAGACGGTCCGAGGCGCCATAACTACCCTCACCGTTATACAAAGGAAGGAACTCTATAACTTGAGGACGTTTTTGCTGTTGGCGCCCGGTGTGGCAAGGTCCCCACGTCTGGCCGCAACAGCGTACGTACCTTAGGTAACTCTTCCCACGCGGCGGATGCCGGAGACGAATTGGGAGTCGATTCCCAGCCACTTGACGTATGGGCGGGTTTCGGGGTATAGGGCCAAACATTTGGCCAAATTGATAAGGCAATGTGGATCGGTGACTAAAATCTTTCCAGGTAGCTGCATGCGCGCTACTGGAGAGATATATTCTTTAGAAACTAGCGACAGATTGTATAGTGCTCGGCGGGATCTGAGGTACGACTGCGAGTCGACGGGATTTGATGGATACCTTAGTAGACCTCAACAGGTTGGTTCCGATTACAATAACTGTGGGTAGAGGTTTTCTGAAGGTACTTCTTGGTTGGCTTGGGGCCGAGAGCTTTACATATTAGCTCTATGATCTCTGTGGTAGCGACGGCCCGCATGATATGACCGTATTGGGCGTCGGTAAACGCCGGAGATACTGTGCTGATTATCCGGAGAAGACATTATTAGCTGGAAGTTGCTTTATATAATCAGAGGAAAAGGGATGAGAGATTAGATGGACGGAATCCCTTTTGTGAATGACAGTGACAGTTCGGATTTGGACAAGCCTTCTATAAACCAATCGACAAAACGGAATCCTTCAGTCAGTTCCTGGTAACCATCCTCTCCGTCCATCTAATAGGATCCATATATCGAGGGAGCTGGTTGGACTGATGGTACGTTTCATACCACGGGGAGTAGACCAAGAAATCTTCCGCGGTGATGTGAGGGAACACTCCTCTCCGTTCTCGATTGTAGTATCTGAATGCCGCGAATCGGTGCAGAGCTTGAAGCATGCTCAGTTCGTTTTTTGGCAGCACGCTATCGGCGCCATTGTGACGGGGCTAGGAGATGACTAGGTAGTTCTCCGATAGTGTTTGAATCGCGCGAGGGCCCCAGGCTTCCCCTTCATCAGTTATTGTGGCGCTAACCACGGCCAGAAGCTGCCCTGCTCGTTTTGGGAAGATTCTAGTGAAATTTAGTGTTTGAGCAAGCATCTTATAAGCAACCTGCAGGCAAACCCCACCGCTTTGCTTTGTTCCTGTGGTAAACTTAATCGTAGGTTCATTAACTATGGAACTGTCATCCGTTTTCATACTTCAGAGGTACTCTTGCGTGATATATATGAGTGGACTGTTTGCCCTTTCTTCCCTGGTACCTTTTTGACTCAACTACAGTCACAATGTTGGTGCACGTATAAAGGGAGAACGCAATCATACCTAGTAAACAGTCAGCTTTGTCTTCATTGAAGCAAAGCATAAATACCTCAGCTCCGTCCGCCTATAAAAGGAAAGAAGGGATCGAAGAGTGTTATTACTTACCAAGATTTTACCTACCTTCAAGAGAGAACTCCAGTATATAGGACGAAGGGCTGATCACGTCAACGATATGCACACAAGACACCGTCCGATATATATACCATGTCTCCATCAGCCACTATCAGATGAAACCAACCTCTCTTCATCCTCAACAACCACCTTCATTACCTCCTCACCCTCAGGTCCTTAACAACCAGCCAGTTCACCATCTGGCAACCTTGCCAACGGACAACCTTGCCAACGGACAACCTTGCGGCCATATTCTTTACGTCCTTTATTGCGTTCTCGCTTGCCCCGAGCCCCTTAGATGGCAACAAGCTTTTCTCTTCAAGGAACTACAAGCAATCTTCCGCTACAGCACGGCTTTCGAATACACCAAGAGCATAGCTAGGGAATCAGCCTATGTTCGCAAACACGCGGATCGCGAGCTGAAGAGGCTTGCAAAGAAGAGCAAGCGTCTTGAGAAGAAGGCGAGGGCTTTGGTAAGACGTAACAACAGTTTGACATAAACGCCGACAACAGAAAGTGGTCATTCCCGCTACCTTGGGAGTGCATAGATGGCCGTCAGAGTTGCGATCCCATATCTTCTTAGGGCTGTACGTCTCTTTGAAGGGTCTGGTTCGATACGGGCATTGCTAGGTAAAAAGCCCATCATTACCGCGAGACAAGCGCCGCAGTTCCGATCGTCCATCACCACGCAGGAAAAATTCCAGCTACAGAATCCAGATCGAAAGCCACCCACAGAGGTACCTGGGGCCGTTTACCAGCTAACTTCGGGGCACTGTACGACATTTACTAGCAATTTGAGGTCAAGATGGCCGATGAGCTAGGCTTTGACCAGCAGGAGCGAAGAGCTCATTTCAACAAGGCCACATGCAGCGGCGGTCGCGAATACCCTCAAGTACCTATTTTAAACGGCTGAGCCGTCGTAGGTGTCTAACGACATGTTTCACGCCGTAGTAATCGCCGAAATGCACACAGCGCTTCTGCTAGGCGAATTTGCCTGGCTGGATGAGATACATTCAGAGGATTGGCCATAATCCTAACGGAGCCACCCAAATCTCGCCAGAATACCAGGGATATTGGAGCATGCCGTGCGGAAAAGCCAGGAGCAATCCACGCAAATACTCACTAGACGACTAGGACTCGTCAGCTATGTGGGGCCTGTATTTGTTAATTTTTCAGAAGGAGGGCGAGCCACCCTGTTATATGTTGGTTCAGGTACAAAACTTGAAGGAAGCGTCCTCTAAAGATTCACCGACTACGACAATGGCGTCAACTATTCATCACGAGCTAGTCTAGCTATCCAAGACGGTTATATACTTACCCACAAAAAGGTAACGCTATTCTGCCGGCCCGGTCCCAGCGTGGACTCTGGAGATCACCGCCACCGTTATCCGGTAAGTTTTGAGACGCAGTGAGAATTAACCTAGTAGGATCGTGAAAATTCGTAAAAGAAGTCGTAAAAAGGATTGCATGCAAAAGAAGGGTTTGGAAAAAGGCCTTATTACCTCCGGTTAGCATACTAACTGTTTTTTTTTTTTTCAGCCTTACGAACACCGCGGACTTCGAAATTCGGCGCGTCAAGATTGGCCGTTTCAACACGAACCGTGTTATGATTAAGTTCAAGACCAGCGTTGCGTGGAAAGGAAAGGACATCAGAATCCCACAGCCCGACTCCAAGGAGAAGTTCGCCGTCCGCCTCATCACCCGTGAGAGTTCGAAATTTTGCATGTTTTGTGGGGAGGAGGGTCATTCTGCTTGGATTTGTGTCAACAAGGGTACCTACTCCATGAGTGCCCCCATCGCTCGTTATTTCACCTTTTGGTACCGATACCTCTTTTTACCTGAAGTCACCTGGGTAGTCGAATCCGAAGCCCGTTATGCATCTGGAGACTTCAGCATCCGACCTTCAGGCCAGGCTTACATGTACCTGGTTTTCGAGTTTGAAGATACCGCTGCGTAACCAGGCCTCTGCATCGGATCTGGAGACATCATTATTCAACGTCCGGTACGGGCCTACGGGCGTTCACTTCTGCATCCCGCCCTCGACCGGAGCCCTGCGTATCACTCGTTCGTATTTTGGACACTGGCAATATTAGCCCCGCTCAGAGCTTTTCTATCCTCGAAATGTAGACATAGTCTGATGTATTGGTCATTAGAATCATAAGAAAAGTGTGGGAACCTCCGGAAAGAAGCTATCGACTTTTTTTCCATCACATCCCGTCTTTCGACCACCCCGACCATCCAAACCGCCGCAAGCACTCCCCTCAATCCGAAGCGATCAGCATTTAGTCGCGTCCGATCGCATCTTCTATCGTATCCCCAAATCACAATCTTCTTCCCGCGCGAGGGCAAGATGTCGACCATCGCGCATCCAACAAGCCGACGCCGAAGCGCACGATAGAAAGACCACATGCTCCTGCTCGCTCTCAATCCAGCAACACGCCCTCTCCAGTCATAGCTTGACCTTTACACTGTACACCAACCCCGACAAGCCCCCTTTGCGCCATCTGTTTCCTCCCAAATTCCAAAGCCAACCCAAGAACACTCAAAGATAACCAAACGATGGCTGCGCGAGGGGTGTTAAGTCAACGCTCTACAAGCTGGCTGAAGCCATTGCCGACAGAAACCCTCCGTCTGGCAGAAAGAATTCCGGGAGCAAAGCGCTGGTTTGAGTACTCGAAGGCCGGTCGTTTGGCTCGGGAAATATCATCCAGTAACCCAATAGGTCCAAAGACCATAATCCTCCATGGATACGTTCATGATATTGCCCGTATGTCACCCCCTTTTCTTCCCTCCATGCTATCCACGATTAATCACTCACTAGTCAACAACCACAGTCAGACCAAGAGGCATATCATAGAGCGGAACGCACATCAAGACGAGTCGTACACGACGTTCTCCAGGACGAGAACATGTTCACGCAGCCCGGCCATATCGTTTCACGAGTTCTTTATATAACGTCACATTCTCTTTAACAAGAGACTGCGTCCTCACGTCATGCCCGGTGGAAACCATACATCGATGAACAGGCGTCAAAGTCCTCCACCTCTTTCCAGTCTTGAACTTTTTGGTATCTCTTTCTGCACCCCTGACCTCCAAGCAGACCAGGATCAAATTGCATTACTTTGATCTCCTTCCCGTCCTGTCGAAACTCAGTGATCGGATGGTTGACGCTTGACGGTTGACTCCTCTGCGCCCCATACGGCATTCAAAACCCGGTATGACACTCCGAAACGCTTCTAAGAGAGCGTCTGCGACTTTGAAGCTGATTTCGCAATGGGTACTTTGGTATCCAGGTTCACGAAGATCTCCCCAAGGAAGATCTGAGGGAGTACCTGCCCGGCGATGCAACGTCTTTTCCCGGGCGTCTGCCGACCGGTACGTTACTTTCGTGGACCCATCGAGGTAAAGGTTAAGATTCCGGAGGATTACCGAATCCAGCTGGAAGCTCTCGAGGAGCTCTTCAACCTGCACAACGAGGATCCCGAAAAGCAACCCCCGTACTTCGGCAACATAGAGCTGGAGAGAAGCTGCCCCCGGGCGGAGTCAAACCCAACCACCACCTCGGCCCTAACAGCATAATCCTGAACAACTACATCTCCGATATCACATACATCGAAGAGCGTAACGGCCGCCTCCCATTCCCCACATGGCTTACCGTCCCGGCCCTCAGCGCCCTCCGCCGATTGTATGGCCAAGATATCACGGACCTGTACAACAGCGAGACCAAGCGAGGCCAACAGCTGTGTGAGATCTTCCGCGACATCTCTAACCTTAAATCCAAACTGATCAAGGGGAAGATTCACCGCCGCCCAACTCGGCAGATTACCGTCCGGTCTGGATGTATGGGAAGGTCCAAGTGGATTGGAGCCCAAGAAACTCATCACGCACAACGGAGCCAAATAACTCGGGCTTCTGTGCCGGAGGCTATTATGCCAGGGAGGAGTGTTGGTTTGAGCTCGACGACCCAAGCCATGATGTCGAGGGCCCGAGAGAGCTGCCTTTCTTCCCAGGCATCTGTGGTGGTCCTGCTTTTTGGGGGTTTCAATGCAACCACATGCACCCCCAGAAACACCTTTCATGAGGGCAAGTTGAAGCACCACCTCGCCAAACAAAATCACCAAGTCCTACTGTTTGCGGAGGAGTGGAAGCTAGACCAGAAGCCACTGGTGAGCCCATCATCGCCCATATATACGTCTACTTACCAAATCCAAGAACATGACGGACGAAGCACCGTGGTTCACTTATGCTGTGTAGTCGAAACTTTCCGATGAAAAAACAATCCAGCCCGTTGAGCAGGGAGGAACACAGACTGATAAAGCTCTTCACTCCCGTCCCAAAGTCTTTCAACAGAAGACAGGGCCACCGACCAAGTCACGGTGGACCAGCGTGTACCCAGAGTCCACGGAAGTCGTCGACTCCGCCGCTCTTTCGGCACCGGACGTCCGCTCTTCCCACAATACGAAGCAGACGGCCTAAAACCGTTGTTCTCGCCGGCCTGGCATTCCTGACGTTACTATGGCTATTACGCTGTCACCACTCAGCTCACACACGCACCAGGGTATCTCTCTCTCACTCGCCCAGTACCAAAACCTGCTCAAGGTCATCCCCCAGCTGAACGCGCTCGATTTCTCGTCTTGCTACTTCAGCTGTCCCCGTTTCAGGTGGTGAAGTTTCTCGTATCCCATCATATTCTCCGTATTACGCTCCTCGCGCAGAGGCAGCAGTAGACGCCAACATGGCGGACTGTGGTTGTTGCTGCGGTTGGGGCTGAGATGATGGCTGTTGTTTCGGATAACCGCATCGTTCCCTCCTCTGAAGACGCCGAGGAAGAAACCATCAAAAACAGATTATCCAAAGTCCTCAAAAATTTCGACCACCTAAGAATCGGCTATGTAATTCCCGAGGTATCACCCAACCACCGCCTCGGCACCAACAGCTTGATCCTAAACAACTACATCTACGATATCACCTATATCGAAGAGCGTAAGATCAGAAGAACAAACGGAAGCTTTTTTTTTTTTGGGGGGGGGGGGGGGGGGGGGGGGGGGAGTCGAGCTAAAGGGCAAGCATCTCAATGCTGCGATGCAGTCAATGAGTTGGGGTGTTGGATGGATGAGTATCATCACGACTGTATCGTGCGGGGTGTAGGCCAGCTCACCCACAAATTAGGATACCAAAAACCAATTCAGGAATCAGGAATATCACTCTGGCCAACATCCGGGAATACTACCACTCTGGTGTTGCTGGCGGCAAGCTGATGCCAGGCAAGAAGGTGAGCTGCGGACCCAGCCCGAGAGTAAGAGCAAGAAAAAGGCAAAAAGCTCGCGCCGAAAACAACATCCAGGAGGACGATATAGCCGATGGTGAACAGCCTTCCGACCAAACTGGCTTCCTGCAACATACCAGGATATGATGGACCATCATGTCGCTGTTCATCGCCGTGGAGCACAGCAGGTGCCTCTTTCTGGGGCTGTTCCCGGCGTGAAGGGCCCGGCAGAGGACCATGGCCCGCCTACTCCCCATCCCGATGCAAACCATCCGGCCGTCCTGGCCCTTGGAAACATCGGGGATGACATGGCAGGAGGGGATGTTAAAAGTATTATCAGGGCCGCAGCGGACGTACTATACGCCAGCAACGGGTAGTATCAGCGAACCTCGCCCGACGATAATAGTGTCCAGTAGACCGCGCGCGCTTGGAAGGCGCCAGCAAGGCCAAGAGCCCAAATACCTTTGCGACATGTACGAGCGCGATGTCGACTGGAAGGGCGATGAGGAAGTCGGTGACGACGCGGAAGATGATGCCGATGCCAGATCAACTGTCAGCCCAGCCAGTTCTGCCGAAGACGAGAGTTTCGTCACCGTTGAGGAGGTTGATCCAAGCGTAGAGGAGGATTTTATGTAGAAAAGCCTGAGATCGATGGTCAATGTCATCAATTGGGCCTGTGTGGCTTTGAACTCTTGATTACCTGCACCTGTCTCTATGCCTGGTAGTAGTGGCTTGTGAGGTTATGTGTTGTGTTCCATTGTTACAGAATCCCGTCCGCACTTGTGATGGAATATGTCGATAGGATTGCTTTCCAGGTGCGGTAAAGTTTCAGGTTGGCCAGTCACTTGCTTGCCGAACAGTGTGTCGTCCGTAGTGGTAACAGGGCGACGAACGGGGGTAGGTAGAAGGTGCTATGTACTGCAGACTTGACGATGCTCGGCAGCTCGGACCGAGATGGGTCGCCATCAGATGCGACTCTACGATCCATGCTTGGTCCTGGGGTTCGGCTAGGGTTCGGCTAGGACTTTTCGGAAGACTACGCACCGAGCCGCACCAAAACGGATGCCTATCCGATTCTAGCTTGATAACTCAAACACAGTTCAGGACAGCAATTGAACATCGGCTAACTCGAGCCTTCGGTTGCGTACCGGCTTGGCCTTCCTGAAATTTTCGAGGCTCTCTATCGTTCCTTCCTTATAAAGCCCCACGAAGTTCAACTCCACCCATGAAATTCAAGTGAGAAGGAACGATATTTGATGCCTTGTCGCTGCTTCCTCAGCCCATGCACTGTGATGTATGCCATCGGAAATTAAGGGAAGGTGCCATGGGCTGATGAAGCCACCAAATCACCATCACCGGATTTGGCTTGGCGTGGGATTCTCTTGCATCCTTCGCCAACAAGAGTTTCTCGTCAAGCTGGGAAGTGAATAACCTCCTCGTCTCCAAGACGACGAAGAGCGTCTGATCAAGCCTGATTACCTCTACTGATATCCTTCAACCGCAAAAGGACGAAGAACGCATTCCCGTCCCGTCCCGTCCACGGTCCCCCGGTGAGAGAGGCTACAAAGAAGATCAGGTACACTAATCCCCAAATAGCGCGCGGCAAGAATAACATGAACTAACAAAGAACATTATTCCAGATCCCGTCCCATTGAGGATCCAGTCTATGACATTGAAGAAAAGCACATCACCTCCGACACTCTCCAAATCCTGTCCAGTCTCTCTTCGCCCCTTGCCTTTCTGCTCTGGACTGTTCTCCACGCAGTCTTCAGGTTCCTACCGCCTGCGAGCGACACTCTGCGGGTCGAGTCAAAAACTCCCAAGCCACTTCCAGGTTTCCAGTCTCGACTTTTGAACCACCAAATAGGTAGGGCAAGAGCGACCGTCAGTCATAGCATAAACCGGCATAATGACATCAACTAACAATGAGCAGACTAATCACATCCGCACCATCACAACGGTGCCGTCCAGTCAGCATCTGCGTTTTTTTTTTACGGTGTCTGGTCAGATTTCCGAACTTTGACATCGAGTCCACTACTGCACTTTCACCCAACTCAACCTCACCCTTCAAATTCAAGCACAACCCACAAACTCAATCTGAACTCAAAGCGTTCCTAAAAAATGCCCTCACTACCTCTCCCCGCACTCTTTGCACGCTCCGAAAGCTCCCCCTCCTCCCCCACCGAACACGACCCCTACTACATCCCTGCCACCACCCTCTCCAACGTGCCCCCCCTCGGCTGGATCCTCATCGCCCTCCTCTCCACCTGCTTCTTCATGAGCTGGGCCGTAGGCCAGTGTCTAACGTGGGGACAACCGACTTTAACCGAAAAGGAGTGGCGAAGGAGAAGGGAAGAGGAGATGGAGGAGATGGAGAGGGAGATAAAAGAGAGGGAAAGGAGGGAGTGGGAACGGCAGAATGCTTTGGGGGATGTTGGACGCGGTGCTGGGAGGGGGAGTCGACTGAATACGTTGGTGGAATGAGAGTAGGTGGGGACAGTGGGAAGAGGGGGGGATGGGGAAATGGAAATGAGGGAGGAGGAGGAGTGTGACAATGGGGATCCCGCAACCTTGACATGGGTACTGCAGTTGCCACTCGTCCCATCAGGAAGACGGTAGAGGCTGGCAGAATCTGGGCTCATCCCATATAAGGATGCACTCTAGAGCCCAGCTCTCAATCTCTCCCTCTTCTCT
>RAOO01000105.1:0-100677 GCA_009805345.1 Neurospora sp. FGSC 26628
CGTGTGGCATTCTGTCGGTAATTCCGGTCGGCAGTTTGACTGATGAATGTCAACGGCGAATGTCCGTATGACAAGGCTAATGCCAGGCGTTGAGGCTCTGCTGAGCCTTGCGACCCTGACCCTGGACTGTGGGCGATGTCCGTGTGACAGTCACGGACCACATCATCCCGCCGCCACTTACAAGCAGAAAGTCAATGACGAATACCTAAGGTACCTACAGCAGGCAAGGCTACCGCAGGAAATAATGCACCAAGAAATATATCTTCCACCGGAAGTCCGGAACATCCGTACATTAATTCGTGGACAGAGCACTGGCGGTGTTTACGAATCAGGGGTGACTAGAAGGGGTGACGAGGGGTGTGCATTGAGATGGATTGTGATGGGTTAATGGGGCAAAAACTGATCGAGGAGGGTTTCGGTCCAGGAAGGGGGAAAGGGAGGTAAGATGGATTAGTTCCAAGGAAACAAGACAAGAGAAAGTAAACGAGAGACGTTGGAATCTAGGAGCGAGAGACTTCTTTTGGCCAGTGAGATTTGAGGTTAAATTGAGAGAGGTAGATGTTGTTCTGCAGACTGGAAAAGAAAGAAGAGAGATGTTGTCATTTTTTGTTTGATTCACGAATTGTACCATGTAGAGAAACGGAAAAGAGGGTAATTGTTAGTATCTATAACACGCCATTGGTCAAAAACCGGCCTTGGCTCGATACACAAGTGGAGTGTACACAGTGAGTGGCCTTAATTCCCGCCGTTCAAACACGCCTTTCTTTTTTTGCCTTTTTTCCTTTCGTTGTGTCGTGATCGTGTAGTGATAATTCGCAGCCGCTATCCCGATGGCGGATTTAAGGATAGCACTTCCATGCAAAAGTGAACTCGGAGTGAGATTAGGCAATCGAATGTAAGAAAATCGAGTACCTTGAAGAAGGAAGAGAGCGAGAAGTGGAAAGCGAAAGGAATTTGTCCTTAGGGGCCGGTGGGGGTTGCGTGTCGCGTGAGAAGGTTGGCTAATTGAGCGGGTGTTTCGTACTGCGGGCGTTGTCCATGGCCGACTCGAGGACATACTGTTTTGTCGTAAAGCCGTTCGCTGGTGGCGATGAAGGGGTCGTCGGACGCGTTGGCGTGCTTTCCCATGATGTACTCGTGGTCTTTTTGACTGCTTGGACTGTGTGCGTGCATCGGGACTTGTCAAGATTTTGCTTCCAACAAAAGGCTTTGAATCAAGTTTCAAATCACACTTACCATACAAATGTGTTGTGGTGGGGCCTGTCCCACCTTCCTGCCATTCACTGGCATTGTCACGTGGGGCCAGTCAGCCCACACCACTATGTATTTTAGCCCTCCACATTCTTTCCTTTCTTGTCTTCTTAGCTTAGCACAATCAACACACTTCTTGTGCCCACGAGTCCATTGAGTGCATCGTAGAGTCCAGGCCACATTTCTAGGTAGCCTTGGCATTTCCACCACCTTCGATACAATAGGTAGCTACACCTCTCGTACTTATGTTTAACTACCTTCCACTTACCTATCACCTCTGTCCCCTCTTTCTCTCTCACCTGGCACACAAACTTTTCGATTCCAAATCCACCTTGCACACCAGACCAAGTGCTCACTACGTCCTCACTACTGTGCGTCGCCAACCCCAATCTCGCAACCTCAATCATCCTACATAACAATGGAGACTTCGCAATCAGGCCAATCGGAAGGGCCTCCCTTCCTCTCGCTCAAAGAGCTCCAACACGCGGGAGTTAGACGTGTCATCTACACTCCCGCCACCCAGCGGCTCTATTGGGAGTTCGATGGTGTCTTCCCTACCGCCATTTCCGTTATGAAGGACAAGAAGGGTGCAAAGGACGATCTGGAACCATTCTTCAATCCAGACACTGGCACGTGGCACGAGATCTCGCAGCTGCCCCTCACCGAACCAAAGGTCTCGTCTCTTGAGGTTTCAGTTTTTGACCTCGAAGGACAACAATGGGAACTCGATTGGGCGGAGTGGCATGAGCATCATGGCGCAAACTATGAGTCCAATTGGGCGGAATACCTTAAGCATCATGGTGGTGATGCCCCTGCACCCATCCGCGGTCAACAAGAGCGGGTCACATACGGAGATCTTGACGACGACGTCCGGCCTTATGCGAGGGAACAAAAGGAGGACGGTAGCTGGGAGGAGGACTCGGACACGGAGTTTCTCATCAAGTGCTGTGGAGAGGACAGACCGCTTCGGAAGCTAGACCCGAAGTTGGTGGTCACGGCTGGCAGCGAATCTTTTGTCACGGTGCGTGACTTTGTCAGCGGTAAGTAGTCGTGTCTCTTCCAACTGTTGGCTTCGACTTTGCTAACTATAATCTCAGCTGTTCATCCCTGGCTTATGAGCTTGCGCGGTGATATTCTCAAAGCGAAGATTGTCTCACGTGAGAGGCCGTATTATGGTGGTCCGCCGGAGGAAGACACATGGATGGTGGACTTGCCCGCGGACCGGCATTGTTCGCAGCCACTCGAGATAGAGGAAAAGAGGGAGTGGGTTCGGCGCCATAGCCCGTACATGCCTCGTCCTGGTGACCCGCCTTTGCCTCCCTCACTGGTGGCGCACCTCGCGCAGAGACGTGCAATGAGGGAGGCGGGCATTCCGTTGGTGCCTTGATCCCTCCTGCCTAGAGGTAGTCCATCATCACCTCTATCGAGTGCGTTCAATACTATGAGATAGGCGTCATTTACAGAGTATGTAATCATTGAGGAACATTCCAAAAGAGCGTAATCCTCTCCTTAGTCACACTATCTACCCAGCACAATGAACTAATGAGCGGCCGTGGCAGACGCACAATACGAGCTTCCATAAACAATAACACTCGAAGCAACAGCCGTCCCACAAGCAGCCTAGCCGGTGGTCGTGGCGGTGTGGTGTCCGGAACCGACACATCCAAACTCAACCATCTCCTCGACGCCTCCTCCTACATGTACCGCCCAACCCCTCACCAAACAGCCGCGAATGCCGTTGGATGAAGATGAGGTCTTGGAGGAAGTTGGATCAAGGGAACAATTTCCCAGTTGGCATATGCCGTATCCGCAAAATGAAGGGCCTGTACCACATCTTCCGGCTGCGTTGCAGCAATCGCCCCATACACCGGCACACATCTTATAGCCATGCTGCTTGCCGCACATGCCGTCTGTGGTGTAGACAGAATCTCCTACACATGCGCCTTCGTAGCAGGTTCCGTCTGCACAGTCTTCACTAAATTTCCAATAGGGCATTAGCTTAGGCACAACCAAACTGACTGACTATTTATGACGTAGGGGGACTCACGGAGAGCTGCCGCATTTCCAAGTGTTTGCGTTACAGCACTGGCCAACTCCGCTGCCGAGACAGGTAGCGTTGTTGTTTGGGGGACCGCAGAGCCCGTCATAAGCTCTTAGAGGCTCGATGACTAAGTATGCAACGGGTGGTGGTCATTAGTCTGTTACCAATCCATCGGCTCAAAAAGTGCGGGTGTCTTACAGCCTGCCACGCAATACTCGGTATTGGATTCAATGTTCCCGCAGTCAGAATGCACTGTCGGATTCAACTTGAAGAAGGTTTCGACAGAGATCCCGTATCTGTTGGCTAGATAGGTACAAGTATAGTAGTTGATGTCCATACCTTCCGTGATGGCGGTATACCGACAGTTAACTTGACCCGGGGTGACATCTCTGCCGATGAGGGTGCTGGTGGGGACCGGCACGGGGACAGCAGTACCTCTAGACGTCGCGGCGGCCAGGGAGCTGTTCTCGTTCGTCTCAAATTGACCCGGTTCCCAGTGGATAGGTGCGCACTCATTCTTTGCACAAACTGTGCTTGCCAGGTGAAAGAGGACAAGAGCACAGAATGCAATTCCCTGGGGTAGATGCATGGCAGGCAGGCAGTGGTTGGGTGAATTCTGAGCGAGAACCAAGTCTGAGAATGGGCGATTGTGTTGACGGGAAAACAGGAATCTGGCGGCCAAGTCGGACTACATGTATCTTCCCTGTTTTCCACCTACTGTGTACCTCTTTCCGTCTCCAGGAGTCTGGCCTGTGCTGGTGCCTGGCCTAGTGTGCGTCAGGCAGGTGCATGCCTGCCTAGTGGCCTGACACTGCACAAACAGCTGCCGTGAGAGATTGCCTCTCTACCTTGCCTTCAGGATATTTCCAAAGGGCAAGCGTGGTTGTCCCGGGCAATTCCATCCAAGTACCTGGTAGCGATCGTTCATTCCTTCATGCCCGTGTAAAGTCACACTGGTTCTGGGAACCCCTACGCCAAGTTTGTGATCAGTTAATCAGTGGTCTGATTATCCCTTTTGTTGCAATACCCGTTTTACAAACCAACTCTTTTTTTTTTTKGCTAGCTTTGCGAGCTTCAACCAACAGACGGACAGGCATGCGGTTTACAAGCCCAAGTAGGCAGGAGCTTAGGGCTTGCACATGCTTGTTCGAAGCCAGCACATTGAGCAGAATTTCTCGGTTCCAAACTGTCGGGTCGAGCTAACTACAGTTCAATGCTGGTTCGTTTGTTAGCGCGGTTCTTATAACAAAAGGTCAGCAACTCAACAAAGAAAAATAACGGGACAACCACATTTGAAGGAAAAAAATTCAAGAGAGTATAGTATGAAGCTCTTAAAATGCATCAGGTTAATACCAACTTTTTGCATGAGAATTGGTTGAATGATGGTTGCGTTTCGCAGAGTGCGTAGTGAAGTTTCGGGCTAACGAACGTTCCAAGGCAAGAGTGTAAAGGGCACTACTGACTACTGTGTAAGTGTGAACTTCGATTGGTTACAATAATTTGGTTTGATCCTTGGTGCTTTCCCGATGAAACTCTCCAAGTTGCATCCTTCCCATCACCAACATTTATTTTCATTGCCCATCCTAAAGGTAGGTACCTCTACATCATTCCATCGCATCCCTCCATCCTTAGGTATATTATCCCCAAGAGCGTCAGATGATGGCGGTTCTCAAGCCTGAAGTTAAGCATAGTAACGAGACCAGACGACGTTCGGTGCTGGACTGCACCTCAGCAGGACAGTCAGTGCCTGGCTCTATATCTCTACTTATTTTGGCTCCCAGCACTTCTTCGAGCCATCAACCCCGTCATCATATGCCTGACAGGCTTGACCTAAACCAGGTTTGCTTTCCAAGTACTCTGTCCAGTTTGGGACACATGGCAACTGCCAATGTGCCGAGCATAGATGAGGTCGTCGTGGAAGCTGTTGCCTTGTTTTTTTTTTTTTTTTTTTTCGTGCGTGGAGTTATTCACGTTGATATGATGGAACCTTCCATCGGGTTCAATGGAAAAGACCAATGAACGAGAGCCCTCAGCCGGACAAATGCCGATGTGCCATGGCCCATGAGGCCGGAAGGTAGTATGATCCGGCAGTATCGAGATGTGTGTGGCAAAAGCTTCATAGCAGGAGCGAACAAGAAATGCTTCAGAGACATGAGCGTCCGTGCGATTCTCATTTCATTGTCGTAGATGTTTGGACTCGGCAATCTGGATTTATTTTGTCAACGTTTGTTCAGTTAAACTCAACGCTGGCCAGGCTGGTGGAAGCTTACTTCGGGCATCCGCTATGTTGATGTCAACAAGCGCCACCATATCATTAGCCTGGAGGCCGACATTAATCAGAGAACAGACGAAAATGTGCAGGCAGAAAACAAGCTTGTTCGTTCCTACCAAGTCATCAACATATCCATATTCATAATCATAACGTATGTCCCGGTCCGCACGCATATTTGTCCATGCGTACCTACTAACCCATCTCGTTTCCTCTCATCCATTCTCCCACGAAGCTCCAACCTCAACCCGATGCTCATCCTTTAACCAAAACTTCCTCTCAAGGGTAAATAATCGCTCACAACATTGAATGCACACTGCAAATGCTCTTCCCTCGTTCGTCCCTTCTCCTTTTCCCCCAGAAACGCGCTCAACATCATCTTCCATCCCCCTCCTCCTCCTTGGCAGCCTTGCAAACAACACAACCCCCAACAATCCGATCCCTCAACAACCTCGCATGCGTCACCTTCGCCCCAACCAAATGCGCGCTCCTTTCCTCAGCCCCCATACCTCCCAGCAACACATCGGCATCCACCGTCTTCCCTGGGTTCAACGCTTCAAGTAAATGCGGTAAGTGAAACACGTGTCCGCAAGCGAAGCCAACCAGCGTGTCTGTTTCGTACGTGGTGAAGGGGGACAGGCATTGGGCGCAGTGGCCTGCTTGGTACTTCTTCGCAGCGGGTTTGGGGCGGCGGTGGGTTGGTGTTGACGGGGTTGGTGGTGGTGGTGGCTGCTGCTGGGATGCAACGGCGGGGGAGGCGAGGCCGGAGGAGGAGGAAGGTTTCTCGGTTACGGGTTGCGTAGGGATATCGGTTGGCTGGACGTCAACGTGTTCTCCTCCTGCTTTGACGCCCACCTCGAATTTGACGCCTTTGCGCTGCCCGTTTCGCAGAGTGTTCATGGCCGCTGCGACTTCGCTTCTTAACACGCGGCTGACGCCTTCCGAAATGGAATACTGAATCTCATGCTCCTTCATGATATGTCTTATTCCTTCTCTCAGCCCCGGGATCTGTAGCCCCTCTGGTATTCTCCTCACAAGCGTGATGGGGTTGATGGCCGTCCCCACCTCCTCAAGCAGGGCGCGGATGAACTTGGGTTTGTCCATGGAGTACTCGAGCAGATCTTCCCAGAGGTCGGGGTCGTCTTGTTCCTTGGCGAAGGCAATGGCGCGGGAGACGTCACCGAGACGCTCGATGATGAGGTAAAGGGCTCGTTTCATTTGGCCGGTCTTGGAGTAGAGGTAGACGAGCTCGGGGATGTAGTTACGGGTTTCGCATTCTTGGGCGGCCTGCGACACGGAGTGTGGTCAGTAAATGACAGGTATGGAAAAAAAGGAGAAACTAACCTTCTCAAAGGCATATGCGGTGGATGTCCTCAAGAACTGGTTGAGCAGTGGCTGATCGTAGATGGCAAAGAGGTGGACGGCCAAGTCGGCAAACTGGTCCACCATGGTGCGGCTGTCGAGGACCAGACGGGCTAGGGACTCATGCGTGTGTTCGTGGATGCCCTGCCCACGCCAGAGACCTCGCAAGTAGAAGAAGGTGTATAGCTTCAAGTCTTTCTCCTGCAACTGCGACACCACAAGGTCCGGCTTCACCAAGCCATGCTGTGCCTCATCGACCAACAGCGAGATAGCCTCACTAGTAGCCTGCTCAAGATCCTCCTTGGACATCTTGAGCAACTTGTCCTGCGGCACGCGAAGTCCGATGAAGCTGGGAATATCATCCGCCACCGCCTCAGCCAGGTGCCCATCTTTGATGAGTCGCATGGCCGAGTCCGCATCCTGCAACTTGATGTAACATCGGAGAGCCTCCTTGGTCCGCCCGCTAGCCTCGTGCAACTTGGCTAGACTCTCCATGACGATGCGCCAGTCCCGCCCTACTTCACCATCCTCAACGCTGTCTTCTCGGACGTCACGGTACTTGAGCTGGTTCTCCAAAGCAGTGGTGATGGTGGCAACGTCAAACAAGTCGGACGGCCACCGTTCCAGCAGCTCTCTGAACCGGGGCTTGCTAACCTGGAGGTAATGGCCCAGCACGACTTCGTAGATGGTTCCGGGGATGGGTGGTCGTGTTCGCTCGGTGGGAATGTAGTTGACAATCTCATCAAACTTGTTGGCGCCGGCAAAAGTCCAGACCCATTTCTCCCAGCGGTCGGGGGTGCCGAGGACTTTGCCGCAGATCTGGCCGGCTTGAGTCCAGTCGTTTGCTTCGACTAGTTCTTGGATCCAGAGTTCGCCGATGCGCCGTTTTTCCTTTTCGGCGAGCGAGTGGTGGCTGCGCATGCCGTCGATGACGGAGGAGGTCTCGTCGTAAAAATCATCGCTTTGGGTTCGGTCGGGAGTTTCGGAGCCGCCTACTAGTTCGGATGCCCGGTCAGTCGCAGACACAATCTCGGGATGTTCGTCGACCAATTCCCATGCTTGTCTGTACTGCTGGCGTTCTAGCAACCATCCAAGGTGATCGGCCAAGTCTCTCTTTGTTGCCAAGATGCAGTCGTACGGGCTGTGGATGAAGATCTTGATGCCTGGTTTGTTGAGGTTTGGATGGATAGCAGCAGGACGGAGTCCGCCCTTCAATGCCGAGTTGATACTCCCCATGTAGTTGGACGGGGTCTCGTCGCTCTCCCTGCTCCTGATGCTGGCGCTTGAGCTGAAGAGGGACTTGGGGTTCAGGGCAACATTGAGTCCGGTCAGACCAACGTTGAGCATGTCGGTACCGAAGCCAGCCAAAGTCTCCAGGGTGCCTTTGCTGGCTGCAGTGGCGGCTACATTGCGAGCCGGAAGAACGCCGAGGTGGTAGTCACTAGCAGTCAAGCGTTCGAAGCGGCTGACGCTCAAGCCGTCCTCGTCAACCTGGGCTTGGGAGGTAAGGTCGATGAGGCGTAGTTCTGGTGGTGGGTTGTTTTGTCTGCGCTTGATGCCTCCTAATGGCTGGCTTTCTCCTGCGGTGTGTTTATGACCCGAGTCTTCGTCTTGGTCTGGTAAGCAGTATGCGAGCACGAGTAACAAGTTTTGGGTATACAGCGAGATGCCGGAAATGATGCAATCCATTCGAAGTCTGGAGCAATCTCGGGTGTCAGTGTGGTCAACAACACGGCCAGAAAGCACACTCACAGCTTTACAATCTCTGCCCGTCCAGCGGACCTTTCCCCGGCGTGTTTGCCGACGCCCATGCCACCGGGATGAACGTGAATGAACCAGATTGTGCCTCCCCATCCTACAACCAATCTCTCAATCTTCTTCTCGGTCCTTTGATGTTGTTGCTTCAAGATAGCAGCCGCAGGCGAAGCCGGCACCTCTTTTCGACCCTTGCCCGCTTCATCAGGCTCGATGGACTGCTCGTCAATCCACTCGGCACGGCCTTTCCAGACGCTGGCCATGGTATCCCACTCGTCTGTTTGCGGCCGATCAATGTGACCGATTCGTTTCCATGCATCTTCTTGATCGGCACTTTCGAGATGGAGCTTCGTCCGCATGATTTTGATACCATGCTCATTCAGCCAAACAACATATTTCCCCGACAGCGACCACTTGATGGTATTGATGGTACCCTCACCCGAGTGCAAAACGGTATCCTTGCCGGACCCTGCGCCCACCATGTTTCCGAGCCATCCTGCCGCCTGAGCAGCGGCTCCTGTGGTAGTGGCCGTACTCTTGCCCTGTGGCGCGCCGACGGTCAGGATGAGCTGGCCGGCCAGACCACCAGACAGATAGGTCCTGTCGTTCTTGTAATCGGGAGAGAGGGCGACGGCTTGTACAGGTCGGGCAAAGTTGCGGAGGGTGACGTCCTTGACATCGGTCAGAGACTGGACGCAAATGTTGCCGTCCATGGAGGATGTCGCGATGTGGATGCTGTTGGAGGGGGTGTTGGGGACTCCATGGGCTTGGGCGTCTCGTTTGCGAGCGGCGGAGGCGGGGTTGGTCTGGTGGTGGCTCTCGGCGGAGGCGCTTCCGGGGCGCAAAGGGCTGTTTGTCTGGGAGAAGACTCGGGTGAGAGGTTTCGGGTCGAAGGTAGGGAGAGGTGGTGGGTAGGGCGAGATGGAGAGGCTGGTGACGGAGGCGCCGTGGGCGTGGTAGACGCGTAGGGACTGGAAGGCGGGCAACTGAAGGACGTGGATGTTGCCGTTATGGGTTCCTACTATCTGGAGTAGCCATCACAAGTCAGCAAGTGTTGGTCATGATACCTAAGGTGGTAGCCATGGGGGTCTGTCTAACCATCTTGTCGCCAGCCGTCAAGAAGGCGCTTGTCGCGTCGCCATTGCGATACAGGGGCCCGAGGTGTTGGGTGAGTCGGGCATATTTGAGTCTTGGTTCTTCGTCCTCGTCCTCGTCCTCGTCGTCGTCGTCGTCGTCGTCGTCTTCCTCATCGTCGTCATCCTCGGTTTCTTCAACTTGGCGGTCCCCATGGTCCTCCGACCCTTCCTCCAAATCTGTACCCGTTCCCGTTCCTGTCGCCGTCGCCGTCGAGGGAGTCGTGGTGCCAATGGTGCTGCCAATGGATCGCTTGGGCCGCGCCCTGGGAGACGTCACGATGGTGGTGGCGGGCGTGGTGTCGGCGGTGGTGTTTGCCGTGGAAGAGTCGCCTGTCTCCGGCGGGACCTGCGTCATGTTGATTGGAGCCGAGTCTGCTGTAGTATCATGGCGGCGTAGCTGGTGACTGATCTGGTTGATCGCAAAGTTGTTGGGAAGTGTTGAGAATGGAGTTGCGCCTACGATGGTAAGGCGCTATTGGGCGGCTAGTCGTTCATCGCTGCTGCAAGTGTTCCGTCGTTAACGGAGTGGAGGACCGCTACATACGTCAGTAAGGACAGGTCCACAGGGCGGGGAGTGGTAAACGCTTATGCCAGAAGCTCGCTCAAAGAGAACTGAAAGGCCTGGCATGGAATGGTCACTAGCAGGAATTAGTGTGAAGATGTGAGGGCATTCTGTGATATCCATGCTTCTCAACCACATCCAAAATGATGCGCATTCCTTCCCATGTGTCTAGGCAGCGGAATAAGATCAGCCTCCTGACCAAAGGCTCAACACCTGGCATATCCGTTTAGCAAAGGTGTCACTTACATTGAGCACAGACCACGCATCCGGAGTCACAATCTGTGGAGAGCTGCAGGTGCAGCGGGACGGGACAGTCGCGTCTCACAGCACGGTGTTTCAATTGACAGGAGCTTCCATCCCACCTTGACTTCTTCCAAACAAAACAAAATGCGCCAGCTTCAGTTCGATCAAGACCACCTCAGCCTGGACCCAGTCCGCACTCAGTTATGCACCAATCCGGAAAATGGCTTGACTTTTCCTCTCCAGCAAACGACCAAAGTGATTTGACGACAGACAGAACATGATAGCGGCGGCCACTTCGCTGGGACTTCACCAGCCCATCGGACTGCGACATGCCATCGACGAAGGCTTCCTCCCTCCCAACCCTCCCTCTTCGTCCTACACTTGGGAGATATTCGTCGACCGACAGCCTCACGCCGAGTGCGAAGACGAGCTGTTGACCACGGATACCTGCGTCATCTGGTCCCGCGGCGGCATCTTTCGAAAGAGCTTCGGATTCGACATTGAGAACGAGAAAATCACCCAAGCTCTCCTCACCTATTTCCCCACCTCGACAGACTCCCACCCCATCGTCAATGCTGCCTCTTCGTACACGACAAAAGGAAACAATCCCGAGAAACACGACGCGAAGCCACTCCTCGCCCGAGCCCTCGTCGTCTTCCTCAAGACCCAGGCCCACATCTACTTCCTCTCCGGAACCAGCCATGTCGTCCACATGCCCTTCGAGGTCGAGTCGGCCTGCGCCGCTCCCATTGGCGTCATCATCCAACGGAAACAGCGAGCGAACAACACCCTACCCGTGACCTTGCGACTGCCCAAGGTTCCGCCCAACTCCTTCGTCTCGCCACAGCCCTCGTCCATCTTCAGCCATACCGGTGCCGAGTTCTCCATCCAAGGCCTTGGCCGACCCAAGGCGCTCCCCTTGAAGCTGAGCAACACATTGGAAAACATGTGGCAGCCACCCATGGAAACCCCCGACAGTCCTTGGCCTCGTCTTGTGTGTCTCACAGATCCCTTGCTCGAAATCGGCTTGGTAGTCACCCATCCGGAAAACAAAAAGACAAACAAGAGGCGTCAAGGAGGCTCTCCCACCTCCAACTTTCTGAGCCCCGCCGAAGAGATTGTCCATGTCGAAGCAATCAAGATACCCGGCTATTCCCAGGGCGAAGCCTGCATTGCTGTTACCGTTAACAGAGAAAACAGCATGTACAGCGTCTGGCGCTTGTCCTTCCTGGAAAACGAAGATCCCTTCATTGGCAAGAGGAAGAAGAAACCCGTCAAGTCGACTCGCAGACGTAGTTCCATGGCTCCTGGCATGCCCAGCGGTGCCAGTACCCCCGTTCACACTTCCATCAGAGATAGCTTTGGTGCCCCTCTGCCCGGGAAGAAGCCTCGCAAAAGTGTCAGGATCGACGAGCGTGAAAAAGAAAAGGATAAGGAACGGGCTCTTGAGGGTGTCTTGAACTCTTTAGACCCCCAAAGAACTGATGACGCTGCCCGCAGACAGTCTCGTCGGGTAAGCTCTCTGTTGGCCAGAGCTGACTTGTCCGCATCCCAGGAGAGGGCGAGTTTCTCCGAGCAAACACTACACGCGGTGCATGGCGGTAGAAGGGGGGATTCACTAGGCAGTCAACGGACACGCATGAGCGGTGCCTATGGCGGTTTACATCTTGGTTTCAACCATGGTCTCAACAGCCTAGCCGAGGCACCTGTCGACTCTCTACTCGAGGGGCTCCGTGCTGGTGGTGACTTTGAGGGCTTCCACAATATGGGCTTGGATGATCATGAGTTCGAAGGACTAACCCACGAGATGCTCTTCACAAAGGTTCACAGCTTCCCCATGGACAACGCCAACGTCCGCTACTCCCTGGCCAACAAGCCAGCCAAGACGCAGTCCAAAGTGTTCATCCTCGTCGGCCCTCCTACTGCTACTGACGAGCAGGGTCGTGTCCAGATTCTTGTTGGTATCCAGGATGTTGTCGACAAGAGATTGCAGCTCCTGACACTGCACGTTCCCCATCCCGTCCCGGGATCAACTGTTGGGCCAGCCACGTCAGGACTCTCCTCCAAGATTCCCATGGTCTTCAGCGAACTTCGAAGGGCGCAAAACGTCATTGACTCGTGCAAGATTTCGGATGGAAACGAGCAGACCATCCTCATTTTCTCCCAAGACAAAGCTGGTGGCAGAGAGCTGAGCTTGCAATCTCCATGGAGCCAGCTCACCACCGTGGATGCGACCCTCCTTCTGCTTGATCATGTCAACAACAACCTCAGCTACTCGGGAACTCATAGAACAAGGACGGCGTCGTTGGTCCCCAAGCCAGGCGGGATTCGCCTGTCCCAGGTCCGCATTGATGCATTATGCCACAGTTCTCCCCGTGGAATCGTTGATCTACTAGATAAGGACGGCGCATTCCATCGCATCCGCCTCAAACTTTGTCCATCCTCTTCCCAGGTCCGCAAGGCCTTGGACGTTTGCAAAAGTGTACTTCCTTCTTCACATGCTGATCGACTGCTGGCCGGTTGGTGGCATACTACACAGTGGCTTCGAGTCTTGAACCGGCAGCAAGTAAACAGCACCACTCCCGACCGAGAATGGTCGTCCTTTGTCGTTCTGTTTCTGGCGAGTTTCATGGCCCTTGGGCATACGGACGAAGCATCGTTGGCCAGGCTCGGCCGTGGCGTCCGTGTTCTTGAGCCGAACAGTAATTGGGAAGCCATGGAGTTATACGCCACCCCGGTGGCATCTGCCGGTGCACCGTGGATGCGGAACAAGGGCTGGCAGTGGTTGTTGGAGGATGGCCTCCTTGACACTATCCCATCTAGCCAAGGCCCGCAGCCACTGAGCTTCATGGCCCGTCATGTCGAGCTTGCAAAAAGCTACATTGCATCTGCCCAAGGCATGGAAGCGTTTGGTGTTAATGGCTACCTCCCAACCGCCGTCGAGAGAGATCGCGACAGTCGCAATAAGGCAGCCTGGAGCATGATGCTTGCGCTTCACCTCCTCGTGGAAGAACAGACATTGAGTGTCTTGTCCCCTGAAGAAGTCTCGCCTGGTCAGAGTGATGTTAGGGCGCTACTCTGCCAGCTTGCCAGATGGCTTGGATGGCAGCAGTACGAGGAGCTCTACAGCCTTGGTCTACAGGCAGATCTGGGCACGGATGATTCAGGTATGTTGACTGATCCAGGGCACACAAGAATCAATCCTTTGAACTGACATGTTTGCAGCTTTTCTTGCCCAGTTGGCTATACCTCCACCCGTGTTCAACCCTTGTGTCTTAACCTGGATCCGGCAGCGTTTCACCACCGATGATGGCCCCGATTTCCTGACGCTTCCTCAAGTTTACGCCACGGCCACCTCTGACGTTCGTGCAAGCAGTCCGAGGGAGAGGGCCTGGCGTAATATGACCCCACGCACCTTTATGTTCAAGAAGCTCTTTGAGCTCCTCAAAACAGCCAAGGACCGTTTCGAAGCAGTAGCAGCCATGCATACCGCTGGTTTCACCCCTCAAATCCTCGAGACGTTACCAGAAGCCATCTTGACGCCCTTACAAGACTTCATCTTCATCTGTCAGCCTAATCCTCCTCTGTCTTGGCCCACTGAGCTGCTCAAGCTGGTAAACCGCACCGACGTCAGCACCATTCTCAAGCAAGTCAAGGTGTCGAAAGCGATAGGGTCGGAACTTCAGCCACCTTCACACACGGCGAAATGGGACTTTCGTATGCTGTGTCAGCATTTGGATGACTTGCAGGAACATGGGGAGGAGACCGATGCTTCGGAGAGGCAACTGGTCGTTCGCACTCTGTTCAGGGAGGACAGGAGGCTGAATGAGGCCCAGAACCTCTTGTCCTCGGGCAAGTCACGCGTGCTCCGGCTTGATCCTAAGCCAGAGTGGACTGAGTCGGAGTATCTGGAGAAGCAAAAGGAGCTGGTTACTACTGTGGCGACCAGCACGCTTGCTATCCCACCTGGACGTGGCTTGCTGTACTACTCCTTGCGGTACCCGTTACTCACCCAGAAATACCACATCAGTGGTTTCAACCTTGCATGCATCATCCGACCTACCAACAACACAGTCAGTGTCGACAAGAGCCAGTTTACGGAAGAAAAGATCAACTGGGCCTTCTTCCATCAGGGCGTCGCCGGCGGGCTTGCGATATCGCCACAAGCCAAAGGCATCGATACCTCATGGATCCTCTACAACAAGCCCGGCCAGGACCTCAGCAACCGACATGCAGGCTTCCTGCTCGCTCTCGGCTTGAACGGTCACCTCAAGTCAGTGGCCAAGTGGGTTGCGTTTAAGTACCTAACCCCCAAGCACACCATGACTTCGATCGGCCTTCTCCTCGGTCTCGCCGCCTCGTACATCGGGACCATGGACTCTCTTATCACCAGATTGCTATCTGTCCACGTCACTCGCATGCTTCCCCGAGGCGCTGCAGAACTGAACCTCTCCAAGCACACCCAAACGAGCGGCATCATGGGCATCGGTCTGCTTTACTGCAATAGCCAGCACCGGCGCATGAGCGAAATAATGATGTCGGAGATCGAGCATGTCGAAGACGGCGAGGAAGAAGACCCCCTGCGCGACGAATCCTACCGCCTCGCAGCCGGCTTCGCTTTGGGGTTCATCAACCTCGGCAAAGGCAATGACCTCAAAGGCCTGCGCGACATGCGTCTGACCGAGAAGCTGCTCACCATCGCCACAGCCACCAAGCGCGTCGAACTCGTGCACGTCCTGGACCGCTCCGCTGCCGCCGCCGTCGTTGCTGTTGCCTTGATCTTCATGAAATCCGAGGATCATATCGTGGCACGGAAGATCGACGTCCCTGACACCGTGGTGCAATTTGACTACGTCCGGCCTGACATCCTACTTCTCCGCACCATGGCCAAGCATATTATCCTCTGGAAGGGCATCACGCCTTCCTTCATTTGGATCAAAGAAGGGCTTCCACGGGAGTACCAACCCCGCCACCGCCTGACGTCCACTACCCGTCTACAAAGCAAGGACCTTCCCTTCTTTTCCATCCTAGCCGGCCTCTGCTTTGCTTTGGGCCTGCGCTTCGCCGGGTCAGGAAATATTCAGGTCCGCGATCTGCTGGTGCACTACCTGGATGAATTCATGCGCCTCGTCTCAATGCCAAAGAGCAACTTTGACGCGGAGCTTGCTCGCTCAAACGCGCGCATGTGCATGGACATGTTAGCCCTTTCCTGCGCGACGGTGATGGCGGGCACCGGCGACCTGGTTATTCTCCGCCGGCTTCGGGCGCTGCATGGAAGAGATGACAAGGAAACGACGTACGGGAGTCACATGGCTTGTCACATGGCTATCGGAGCCTTGTTCCTCGGCTACGGCACCGCTACCTTTGGGAACAGCGACCTGGCCGTCGCGGCGCTGATTGTGGCTTTCTATCCCATCTTTCCGGCAACAGTTCAGGATAACAGAGCTCACTTGCAAGCCTTCCGCCACTTTTGGGTCCTGGCTACAGATCCGCGCTGCCTCGTCGCCAAGGATGGGGCCACTGGTCAGAGTCTGAACGTCCCCGTTCTCATCTCCCTTAGACGCAACAGTCCGTCAGCCCGCGCCGCTGCGGCCAACTCTGCCATTGACTCGCCCTTCGAGTCCTCATCAGACGGCGTCATCATCCGCCGCCAAACCCCTTGCCTGTTACCACCCCTCGACGACGTCCTACGGGTCGCGACGGATGCTGGGCAGCAGGGCTACTGGAACCTGACCATCGACTTTGAAACGGACCCCAGTTTGGTGGAACAGTTCAAGGAGAACCAGACCTTGTGTTTGAGGAGGCGGCCAGCGTTTGAGGCACCATTTCCTGCTACTTTGCGTGCTTTGGGACGAGGGGTGGGTCCGCTTACAGAAGATGGGCAGCCGAGGGATCCGTTTGAGTGGGTTTTTGGACTGAGTGCTGGTGCTGACGAGGGCAGTGGCTTGGATAGCACGGGTGGCACAGGTGGCGGTGCTGCCGATATGAATGGCCTCGGCATGGACAATGGAGTTGGAGAGTTGGCGAAGTTGACTCACGCTGAAAGAGCCGTGGTCATGGACCGCCTTGGCTCAGGCGGCGGTGTAGGCGAGGGTGAAGGCGCCACGACTTTCGTCGATGCCCGTCTCGTGCTGGAAAATGATCTGACCGGAGGCGGCATGCCGAGCCGAGAGAAACTCCTCGGTCTCCGGCTGTTGTTTGAATGGATGGAACGGCGGCAATCATTGGCTGTACAGTCCCCTGCTTCTGCTTCTGCTGCTTTGCCTGCGTTACATGTGGGTACATTGCCCGAAACACCGGCAGCGGCGGACGTTACGACAGCGGACAGCAGGACAATTGCGAAAGGGAAGAGTAAAGTCCGTGCAGGACATGCAACAGGGCATGGGCCTACGACCAGGAGTAAAGGCAAGGGGAAGAAGGTATCTGTCGAGGAGGAGAAGGAGCATGACGTGCCAAACTGGGATGAGCTGCGTGAGGGATCTGGCCATGGATCCGCAGTGGCGTCGGGGAATAATTGGTGGATGAGGGATAGTGTCATTGAGGATTTGAAGGGAAGGGCTTGGTTGGTTGGAAGGGAGGGAGAGGTCTGACATTGATGAGTGCACGATGCACACGGTCATGAATGATGAGTTATGGACTTTTATGGCGATAGGCTGGTGTTGAAGTGCTGGAGTGCTGTACGGTAAATCATCCCGGTTTCACTAGTAATAGGCATGGATTGGTACTGACGTCCAACTAATTCGAAGATTTTATCGGATAGCCCTAGCCTGAGACTAACATCCACTGTAGCAGAACATCGATGATGAGTTCAGAGGTTTGGTACACTTTGTATTGCTGATAAGTGTGACTACCTACCTCTACGAAACTTGCGAGGTCTTTGTCCCGACAAGATATTACCTTTAGGCATTTGCATTCGATGTGCCACATTTGTTACCCACCATTCCCAATCTATGTCGCTACAATAGCCCTGTTCCTTCTACTCCCCTGCCAGGGGCATCCAGTTATATCGACCATGAGCCTCAAAGTAGGTAGAGACAGCCAACTCTTACAACCTCCCCACCTTGATAGAAACAACGATCCCCCAGCCCCCTACACTCTCCCATAGCCCAAACTTGTTCTCCCTACTAAACGTGACCTCCTCCGCCCTAACCGTCATAGTAATCCTATCTTCCTCCAGCATTGCACCATCCCTAACAGGCGTTATGACCCGCTCCGTCGTCGGTGTTGGTTTCTGCGGCTCAGACTTGGAGGAGGAGGAGGAGGACATGGATCTGCGGAAGAAGCTACCGAAGCCGGATTTCTTGGAGGAGGAAGAGGAAGAGGAAGTCGAGGGGGACTTGGGTGGTGGTGCCTCGACGGCGGCTGCTTGGACGGTTTTGCGGGCAAATGTTGTTGGCTCGGGACGTAGTAGTAGCGAGGCAATTCGACGCGCAAGGACGGGAGTGGTGAACCAGTTCCATTCTTGCTCGGGTCCCAACAAGTGTGATGAGCGAGAAGAGGATGAGGATGAGGATGTCTCGGTCTCGAACCTTCCCCACTCTCCGTCGAAACTGTAATCGCGCGACCGGGTCGAGCCCGAGCCCGAGCCCGAGCCCGAGCCCGAATCCTTTTTCTGGTCCATGTCCACGGGTCTAGGTCTGCTGCTACCCTTTTCGTCGTCCGTCACAAGTGGAACTTGCTGCTCAGGAGCAGTAGGAGCAGCAGACACACAAACAACCTTGACCACCACCTCCCCCTCCTCCGAAATTCGCTCCTTAATCGCCCCACCACCCAACTCCCACCCCTTATCATCCCTCGCTTCCCTCTTCCGAGCCAGCTCTCTTCCCGCCTCAGAAAAGGTTTCCTCCTCCATGTCCTCTCCCGGGGCCCCGCCGGGTAATCCCTCCGTCGGCACTAACACCAACTCGGCCACCTTCGGCGTCTTGGGCAAGTTCACGACATCTTCGATGAACCGCTCGATGTAAGGGACGCATTGGGCTACGAGAAAGGCGTCGCGGAGGGATTGGGCGGTGGAGCGTGCGTGGTGAGCGGAACGGAGACGCGAGGGGAGGGTCCGGAGGTGTGTGGTTAGAAGGGATTCGCCTGCTCCGATGGTGGTGGGGATTGGAGCGGAGGCGATGGTTTCGGTGTAGGAGGGTGGAGGGTGGACCGGGAGGTCTGGTTGGGACGACCTAACGTCGGGAAGATGAGGTGTCTTGGACATCTTTGATGGAATGTTATGTCATTTTTGTATGGTGAATAAGGTAGGCAAAGTCTTGAAGCGTTTTGGACCGGGCCGGTGGACACCGAAGTGTGTTTGTTCGAAACGTCAACTGGTTCGGTGCCGGCAACCCGTGGGTGGCGGATCGGAGGTTGGTGTTTGGGAACCGACCGGAGAAGGAGAACACAGGGCAGGCAGTCGAGGCGGGAGCGATGTGCGAAGCGATATCACAGGGCTTTCTTTGCTCCTCGCTCGTGATTAGTAGAGGTAGTCTGATGCCCGCCCGACTTTCCAGGTTCAGCCTAGAGAACTTCTCGTCGATGAGATGTCGGCTTGTGATCTTGCCCCTGGGGCTGTGAAGTCAACTCAAGAGGCTAGATGTAGGTTGGCAGAAACACCAGATTGATCGTAAGTGGTTTGTGAAGGCTAAGATGATAAACGTCGTCCAAACACGGCAACCTTCCGGCTGGTTGTAGTGTTGAAGTAGTATTGATGTTGTCATACCTGGTACAGATCCAACGGCCTCAACTTATAAGCGAGACACACAGCCACAATCTGGACCCAGTAAGGTTCTTTTTAGTGTCTTTTGCCCTTGCATTGACAGCGACTGCGCCCTGGAAGTGGTCACTGGATGCCAATGGGGACGGATAAACGGCTTCAAGGTCGGTCGGTGTTGGTTCCAGGTAGATATCGGCGCCTTGGGAAATGCCCAGTCTGATGTTGGGCGGCAAATAGTGGCTGGTAGTCACCTATAATCTCCTGAGCAAATCTGCACATCCGCCGGAGCCTGATTCGGATCGCTTTGCTGTCCGCAATTGTTACCGACGAGGTGGTGACTACCACAGTATGTAGAAGTAATGGTCAAAATCAGGGTTCGAATTGGAGGTCTCGGTGAAGAGCTGAAATGCAGGTCGTTGTCCTTCGGGGGTAACCATTGCGGGGGACCGTCGGATTTATTATAGGAGGTACATTTTGCATATGATATTTACCTCAACGGGATACCGAAAAGTCCTAAATAGGTGCAGATGGTAAGCACAGAACCTGCCAAGGGCTGAGCCTCTACCAATTACAATCCCAGCCCTTGTAGCCACGTTTTGTGAGCAGAGCATTTTCCGGCGCTTTGTTCGAACTCTGTTTCCCTACTTCGTGAAAAGGGCAGTGCAACACCGCGAACACCCAACAACTCTTGGGCCAACCAGCCGTGGCTTTGTGGACAAAATGGAAGAACCTTGTAGACAAACCAGTTTGACGTCAGTTTGACGGTCATCGGCCTATACCCGATCAGGTACCGGGACAAGTACCACATGGCCATCATTGAGCCACATGCGAGGCGGAGAGCACTTGCGTCTGGCCGATAGCCACAGCGAAGTGTATGTGGTTCATGCCCGTGATGACTCCAAGGGCCCGATATTCTTACTGGTAAGTATATTAAAAGGGAGAGACTCCCCCATCTCACCCTTCTTGGAAAACCTACCTCTACCCAGTCAACGTACCAAGCAGATACACACATTCAGACAAGATGGCCACCTACAAGATTGCCGCTCCCGATGAGTACCTTGCCATCACTGGCATGGGTGTCAAGACCCGTAAGTTCTATCTTGGCTTCTCCTATAATGCTCACGACGTCAGCATCTAACAAGTACCACCAGTCAAAATCACAAAGGCAGCATGGGTTTGGCCCTTTCAGCGCTGCATGCGCTTCAGCGTGCAACCCCACGACTACGCCATGAGCCTCCAGGCCATGACCAAAGAAAAGCTCCAATTTCTCCTCCCCGTCGTCTTCACCGTCGGTCCCGATGTCAACCAACGAGGTGCCAACATCCCAGGAAAGCCTGGCGATGAACATGGCATGGCCACGGCCGTTTCCGACTCCCTAGTTCGCCGCGAAGACCGGGGCGATGCCCTTATGAAGTTCGCCATGCTCTTGGCCGACTCAGGCCGCAACAAGGGTCAGAACAACCATGACTTCCTCGAGGGCATCGTCAAGGGCATCATCGAAGGCGAAGTCCGTGTGATCGTCGCGAGAAAGACCATGGAAGAGATCTTCTCGGAGCGTGAAGAATTCAAGCGTAGCATCTTCCACAACATCCAATCCGAGCTCGACCAGTTCGGCCTCAAGATCTACAACGCCAACGTCAAGGAGCTCAAGGACGCTCCCGAATCGACCTACTTCGCGTCGCTCTCGCAGAAGGCGCACGAGGGTGCAACCAACCAGGCCCGTATTGACGTGGCCGAGGCCCAGCTGCGCGGTAACGTCGGCACGCAGAAGCGCAAGGGCGAGGAAGCGCGCGAGATCGCCAAGATCCAGGGAGAACAAGACCGCGAGCTGGCCAAGATCCAAGCCGAGACCCAAGTCCAGAAGACGGAGCGGGACATTGAGAAGGCGACAGCCGAGGCCGTTCTCAAGACACGCAAAGTCGAGCTCGATCGTGACGTGCAAATCGCGGGTATCCAAGCCGCCCGCAAGACCGAGGCTGAGGATGAAGACCTCAAGCGTGAAGTGCAGATCAAGCGCGCCGCCGCCGAGATGGAGCGTCTCCGTGCCACAGACGTGGTCAAGGCGAGCATCGCGCGCGAAGCCAAGCAGCAAGCGGCCGACGCCAGGGCGTACGAGATCGAGAAGGAGGCCCGGGCCAACTTTGAGAAGGACAAGCAGGCCACCGAGGCCACCGCCTACAAGACCAAGGCCGGCGTGGACGTCAATGTGTACCAGATCGAGGCGGAAGCCAAGGCCAACTTTGAAAAGGCCAAGGTCGGTGCCGACGCGCAGTCGTATGCGGCCATCAAGATGGCGGAAGCGGAGCTCCAGCAGCAGCTGAGGGCGGCGGAGGGCATGAGCGCCATGGCGGAGGCGTATGCCAAGATGAGCCACGCGTTTGGCGGACCTCAGGGCCTGCTGCAGTACATGATGATGGAGAAGGGCATTTATGTCGAGCTGGCCAAGGCGAATGCTGAGGCTATCAGGGGATTGCAGCCCAAGATTAGCGTGTGGAACACGGGCGCCGAGGCGGGCTCGGGGGGCGAGCAGAGCAGCAGCACGGCGACCATAAGGAACATCTACCAGATGCTGCCGCCGTTGATGACCACCATCAACGACCAGACGGGCATCACGCTGCCAGAGTGGCAGTTTGGACGCATGGCTGGACACATGTCGGAGGTAGAGAGACGGGGACAGGGACAGGGACCTAACGGGCAGAAAGAAGTGAACTGATTTCTGTCCTTGGTTTGGCTTTTCTTTGCTTTTGTTTGGTAATGGATGATACCTCTTGTCGCTTGAATCTTTTTCCTTGAAATGGTGAGACAGATAGACTCCTCCCTCGTCGGTTAGGGTGCCGAGGTGGAGTCCACCCTCTGGGGGCCTCGCTTACAGCCAAGCCAACCGACTCTCCTCGTTCTCGAAGGATGGCCCCACATGGCTGGCCCCCAAGAGGGTGGACTCCACCAACCCAACCGACTCTTTCCTCGTTCTCGAAGGATGGCCCCACATGGCTGGCCCCCAAGAGGGTGGACTCCACCAACCTAACCGACGAGTTAGTACCTAACCTTAATGCTTAAATGTGTATACACCAATTTGGTGGGGATTGGCCCCAAGTGTTTCTTGATCCATTCCGTTATTGTCAGTCTTGATACCGTACCAAACATTTCATAGTAGAGCTTCGGTTGGGTCAAGCATGATGGGAGATGAGGATGGCCTTCTGGAACGCGTGGTTGACTACGAGCAGATAGATGGCTGGAAAGGGATGATTGAATCAAGGCAGCATGTCAAATGAGGAGTCGTAACGGCGTGGTGGGGAAGAGACGGACACACTTCGGGGTAAGGTGGGGTTTCGCGTGCCATCAGCCAATCGGCGTCTGCGCCAACCCTACTAAGCGTTCCTTCCCCATGGGGGAGCACCACTTACAGCTCCTCCCCCGCAGTCGAAAATATGGAGTCGATGGACTGGACTCGGCCCCCCTCAGGCGTCTTTCTTCTTCCACGGACTTGTTGACCCCCAGCCGACGTTTTCCCGCTCCTGGAACTGTTGTTCTCGTTTGTCACGAACAGCACACTCTCAAGCTGACCGTGACATACCACGTCGCCGAACGAGCACGAACTCAACCAACCACCATCACTCGCCCAACTGGTGATCCATGCCTTTTTTCCCCGCCTCCTACCCCGTGTTGTGGGGGTGCTTGGCAGTCCCAAACAAGAACAACCCCGGGAAACCCCGGACAAACATGCAAAATCGGGCCGATATTCTAGGTCTATCGACGCCGCAGACACCAAGGTTCGCGAACGGCGGCAGCAACGGGATTGGTCATTGGCTTGTCAATTGGCCCCAACAAATCCCAAGACAACGAGACTCAGTCTAGAATCAGTCTAGAATGAACGCAGCATGACGACAAGTCCGGTCGAGGCCGATGGAGAACCTTTCCATGTCTCGGGACTACGTCTACAGATTCGGCTAGACACCATTGACAGACAACATTTCCAGCCTGACGGGACCCTAGCATCACGAACAATGGTTGCAGCTAGAACCAGCCTAGCTCGTGGTAGGTTCCAGTCGCCGCTTCTGCTCCCTTGCACCATCCGCTGCCCCATCCGCTACCCCGATTTGTCCCGGTAGAAGATTTAACCGACTGAGACACAACATGGCTGACATCCCCTCTTTTCTCCAAGGTACAGGTGCCAGAGTCTGGATTTGTCTTTATTTATATTGCCACGAGGTCCTCGGTGTTTCCTTTGAACGACACAGCATCCTTCAACTGATACTCTTTATCCCCAAGGCCCAACAACCTCCAATGCCCTGCCGGTGATTTGGAACTTCACTCTCCATTCTTCCAACCCGTGTTTCCTCGTCCTATACCTACCCCCTACACGGACGAATAGTCCAGACAACAAGGAACACAGACACTCGACACCATGTTCTCGAGAGAGTGGTGGAAGAAGCGCTCCTTGCGAGTGCGCGATGACAAGGTCACAAAGGCAGCCGAACTCTCCCTCCGAGAATCCCTCCTTCCCCTCTGCCTTGTCACCATTCTCTTCTTCCTCTGGGGCTTCAGCTATGGCCTGCTTGACACCCTGAACAAGCACTTCCAGGAGGTCCTCCACATTACAAAGGGGAGATCTGCTGGTCTTCAAGCCGCTTACTTTGGGTATGTCTTCCTCTCCGTCACTACTACCACAACCTCGGCTAACCACTCTTTCTTCGCCCAGTGCCTACCCCCTCGCCTCCCTCGGCCATGCCGCCTGGATCCTTCGCCGCTACAGCTACCGTGCCGTCTTTATCTGGGGTCTCTTCCTCTATGGCCTCGGCGCCCTTCTCGCGATCCCATGCATCAAGGCCAAGTCCTTTGCCGGCTTCTGTGTTTGCATCTTCATTATCGGCAACGGCCTGGGCTCTCTCGAGACGGCCGCCAATCCCTACATCACTGTATGCGGGCCGCCCAGATATTCGGAAATCCGCATCAACTTCGCCCAAGCTTTCAACGGTATTGGTACCGTTGTAGCCCCTGTCCTCGGATCGTACGTCTTCTTCGGTTTCGACGACAATATCGCCCTCCAGAACGTGCAGTGGGTGTACACGGCCATCGCCATCTTTGTCTTTATCCTTGCCATCATCTTCTACCTCATCGAACTGCCCGAGATCACCGACGCAGACATGCAGCACCAGGCTGCTGAAACCCACGCTGGCGATGCCGACCAGCCATTCCATAAACAATACCGCCTCTTCCACGCTTCGTTTTCCCAGTTCTGCTACACGGGCGCGCAGATTGCCATCGCTGGTTACTTCATCAACTACGTGACGGAAACCCGCAAGGATACCGATTCCGCCTTGGGAGCTCAATTCCTCGCTGGTGCTCAGGGCACCTTTGCCATAGGCCGCTTCGCCGGGGCAGCTATCATGCACTTCATCCGCCCGCGCAAGGTTTTCCTCCTCTTCCTCACTGCATGCATCATCTTCATCGCCCCTTCCATCACCCAGAGAGAAAACACGGGCATGTCCATGCTCTACGTCACCCTCTTCTTCGAGTCCATCTGCTTCCCCACCATCATGGCCCTAGGTATGCGCGGGCTCGGTAGGCATACCAAGCGCGGGTCAGGCTTCCTTGTCGCTGGTGTCTTTGGTGGCGCCGTGGTCCCCCCGCTGATGGGCGCCGTGGCGGATATGCATGATACGGCCATGAGTATGGTTGTTCCACTGGCCTTCTTTTCTGTGGCGTGGACGTATGCGCTTGCCGTCAACTTTTGGCCGTGGTATAGGGATACTTGCGATGCGTTTACTACGGCGGAGATCGGTGTGAGGGAGAGTGGTGTTGTTGGCAAGTCGGTCGTGGACGAGGAGGAAGCCGTGGGGATGGAAAGGCAGACGGTCGGGGAGAAGGGGTTGTAGTGACGAGACTAGTGAGGCTGACTCTCGAGTGTGGTTTGGATTTGTGTTGAAGATACCTGTGGAGAAGATGAATGGGGGCCGGCCCAAGAGAAAGGTTTACGTTTGGATAGACGCCCTGATGATCAATGAATGTTATGACTGTTATACATACCTCTGCCTCTTGCTATTGTGTCTTGAAAGGGATAATGAGTGTTCTTGCATGTTACAACTATTGACGGCATCATCCAACACCCGGGCAGTTATGGGTTGGGATAACAATTTGATAGGACGAAAGAGAATCGTGATCTTCCTTTCACCGGGTGCTACACTATACTACCTCTACCCTACCTTAGTACTTGTAACTTTATCCCTCCACCCTTCATTTACCATAGAATCACCCTAGAAATGTTCCATCAACATGCTCAATCTCAGGTTGTTGGTTGAACATGTTATATGGATATCAATCACACCCGCTCGCTCGATCCTAAGCAGCACAGTGATTGCCAATACAGTGCCACTTCTCATTTTTGAGGATTTCTCACTGCTTGATCCCGACGGGAATTTCAAGCACAGATAATGATTGTACGTGGATGCACATGTACCTAGTTCCCCGGAATATCTTCCATCGCCTATTCCTTGCACTCTGCTTCTCAGTTACCGACATTGTGTCCATGCTTGCTCGTTCTCGTACATGTACAGTACAGTACCGACACTCATGTTGTGCAACTCGATCGGACGGGGAGTTATCCCGTAGTGTAGTCCATTAATAGCAGCAAGTTCCCCGTCACGGCATTAGGTAACGTACGTACCACGTCCGGGAGGGATGAGAGTCTCTCTCCTGACGGACGGCAGATGCGATAAACTTCCATGGAACTGAACCTAAAAGGTATTTTGCCGGATGACTGACTACTGCCTGCCCCTGTACAGGGAGGTAAGGTATCCAGCGACTTTTTGTCTCCGCGACTTAGGTACCTCTAGTGTTTGGGTGGGTCGGTTCAAGGTTCCAGGTCCCCCCTTTCTCCCTTCCAACTACCTTACACTAAGTTCTGTGCTTCCTTACCAGCAAAGTACTGGTTTCCTGGTTTTCCCTGGCTTTCATGATTCATCATCCAGTGCGCTACGAAACAAGCTCGATCATTTGATCTCTTTCAGTTCCAAATTTAATCTCGGATCGATGAACTTTCCATCCTCGTTTTCCGGGCATGTCTACCTCACCTCCTTCTGGGACGGTGGGACCTGCTGCTTTCCTTTCCTCACAGTACATGTATTTTGCGCTGTCATTTTTGCTCTTCTATTCCGCCCGGCTTTCCCCGGTCGGTGCGGTGCGGTAATCGCGGCACTCACTATCCGGCGGCAGGCAGTTATATTATGGGCGGTTGTTTGTGGGCGGTGGCTTGTGTGCTTGAGATGTAAGCTATCACCTGAACACAGTGTAGTGCTTGCCTTGTCACGAAGTCTTGGCGGAGATGTAGGGTGTCTTATGGGAGGGTGGTGCCGATTTGAGAAGTAAGTGCTCCAGTATGTAACATGTGAGAACCCGAGGATGTTTCCCCCACATTTTTGGTGAGTTTGGCGATTGCTTGTTCCATGTTCGTGACTGCTTAGCCGCCATCCAAAACATTCGTTCGTGTCGTCAGTCTTCGGACTTTGGCGGCTCGAAATGATCACTAAATTTGAAGAGGAGATGATGATACTATTTGGTACCTACTCTAGATGATTGTGTCAGTGGATCCGCTTGCGAAATGCAACCTCTGGTGGTCGCTTCATTCTGGTGAATGAAGGATGAAGGAGAAGGCTACCAGCCAGAGCATACAGGATCAAATATGGCCAATGTCGAATGGCAAGTGAGACCACATGGAACTACATGTTTGAAGTTTCCGTTTGCCTACCTACCTACCTACACCATCGATGTCATTGAGGTGTGTATAGATAGATGATGATGTGGATGAAAGGTTGTGAAGTGGAAGTTGGAACTATAGCACTAAGAACAGCTTCTATGAAGGCACAGGAAGTTAAACTTCAAACAAACAACGAAGAACTCCAAAGAACTCCTTCTTGCAAACCATACCTCCAATCCTCTTGCTTGTTAAAAACGATGTCCAACTGTAGATACCTTAACCATCTGTCCAAGAATGAAGTCGCTGAGGACATGGAACAACTGAAAAGCCAGAAAAACCCTCCAATCCGTCACTCCAATCTTCACGGCGGTACCATCATACACACACCTCGTCCTGCATTAACCGAAGTCTTACTTACACCTCACCAAAGAACTCTTTCCCCCCATCCAAGACCAACTCTCTCTTCCCCTCCCTCACCTTGTAACCCAGCTGGAAGTCAACCGGCTCCAAGATGACATGACTGTTCGTCTTGTGCGTATCAATCGGCACCTCCTTGCCCGTCACCGGACATGTCTTGGGCGTAACGTCAAACGCCCAGAGGAGCGCCGCACCAAAGACAAACATCTCGTCGTCGACAATGTTCTGCCCGAGACAGGTGCGCCGACCCCAGCCGAAGGAGTGCATGGAGGATCCTTCGCGGAAGTTGGGGTAGCGCGTGAGGGGCGCTTGGAAGGTTGGGTAGGCAGGGTCAAGGTAGCGGGCTGGGTTGTAAGTTTCTGGGTCTGGGTATTTCTGGGGGTTGCGGTTGATAGTCCTGGATTCAAGTGTCAGTGATGCTGGTTACATGGTAAAGAGGTGGTGCAGGGTGGGAGACATACCATTCACAAGCTAGCACAATCGTGCCCTTCTTGATCTTCACGCCCCTAAACTCATCGTCCCTCTCTGCCTGATGTGGCACGCCGAGTGGGACTCCACTCCTCCATCTGACCGTCTCCTTCAGGCAGGCTCTGAGGATGGGCAGCTTCTCAAAGTCTTTCATGGTCGGCATCCGGTTGCCGCAGACCTCGTCAATCTCTGCTTGCGCCTTGCGCTGCCACTCCGGGTGCAGAGCCATGGCCATCTGGAAGAACTTGAGCGGGCCGGAGATGGTGACGACGCCGACGAGGTTGAGGAAGCCGATCATGCAAGATGCGAAAGTCTCGTCCTTTTCGGGTTGATCGAGTGGGTCTTTCTTCTCGTATGTCTCCTGAGCAGCTGCTGTGGAAGGGGTCTTCTCGGCCTTCTTGACATCCGGACCCGGGGTTCTGGCGGTGGCAGGCATCGATGGCGCCGTGTCCTGCAGCATCTGCTCAAAATACCTATACGCCCACGTATCGCTTGGCAGCTCACCCTTCCTCATTCTCTCTTTAGCCTTCCTAAACAGGCCCAACCACCACTGCCTCAACTCTGCCTCTCTCTTGACTTCGTACTTGTACCATGGGTTAATGCTGGCCGGCAATGACCACAACGGCGTCATGGTGTTGGTAATAGGTCCTGAAACGGACATGCAATGCAGCGTCTTGTCGGCGCTGTCCCCGTTCAGGCGGCCTTGCGTGGCGTCGTCCCAGGCTAGACGGCTCATGACACGACCGCAGTACTCGCGCGTGTGATCAAGGAAGCGATCCGGATCGAAAAGCAGCACGACCAGGAAGCGGCGCATCTCCGACTCAACGTGCCCGTAGAAGTGGTGCTTGTAAGCAGCGGCCATGGCGGCGTGGGCCCATTTGCGTTGCGACTTCCAGGAGTCTGTTCATTCTCTCATTAACACCTAGTACATTATCACCACCTCGGTCAATCAGTGATGGAAAAAAAGAACTCACCATGACGATCCATCAAAGCACTATAAACCACTCCCTCCTTGTGGCCAATCAAGCTCCGAATCTGCGGCCGTCCAGAGTAGATATGTCCCCGTTTTACCAAAAGCTCTTCGGCAATCTTCTCATCTGATATAATGATGAAGGTGGCGTCCGGGACCGAAGTCGTATAGATGGGGCCAAACTCGGCCGCCCACTCGGTGAACTTGAGCCAAAGCGAGAAGCGTGGCAGGTCGTGAATGCGCCCGACCATGGGGAACTGGCGCGGGCCGGGGAACTTGTTGGCTTTGCTCCCCGAAGAGCCCCCCACCAGGCCAGCCTTCTTACGCCATGATAGGATTTGCTGCACGACGGATATGAGGAGAGACGGGATGGCGAGGTAGAGGATTATGAGGGTGAGGTTGGATGTCTCCATGATGGGCTGAAAGAGATGATGGCCGATGGTAACTAGGTAGGTATGTGGGTAAAGTGTGTGGACGTCCCGTCCTGTCTTATGTGGACTGGTCTTGTGTGTGTAGCTCACAAGTGTGAGGGCGTCGAGGAGGGGTCCAGTGCCTTTCTTCTTTCACTGTGTTGTCTGTGGATGAGGTGAGATACGATGATCCATGGGATTGGGGCGCGTTTGTACTATAAGCGGCGACGTAGCAAACAAAAACCCGAGGGTCTGAAGAAGAACGTCGTCAGGCCGAATTAGGAAATGAGTCGAGTGTGGGGATGGTGATGAAGTCGATGAAGTCAACGACAACACTCTTGGTATTCCCCCTTTTGCTCAACCCGAAGAAGTGGAAGAGAAAACCTAGATCTAAAATAGGGGAGGGTCGGTGGCGGGGAGTAGCACACTTAAATCTTTTCCATGCATTCCAGCCGCAAGACACACACGGAGACCGAGACATCTCTGTTCCAGCAGGGAGGGACACGAGAGGAAGTCGAGGACTGGGTGCGGGCCCAGCGGTGACAACTCACAACCCCTTCCGTCCAAACCGACTGCGGCGACTGGGCAAGGTCGTACACTAGATACGCCCCCCCTTCCTCCTTTCCGCCTTTTCCTTCCATTGATCGTGACTGAGACCCTCCTTCGGCGTTCGCGCCATTTTAGAAGAGATTGGCTGCCTGTCGTCCAGTCGACAGTCATTCGCTTGGAGTCAGACTTGGAGAGAGTCCGCCAGTCCGGAGTGATTCTCATCAGGCTGATCTAATACGATGGCAGCATAGCACAGGATGTATCAAGAGTTCCTGGTTCGTGGGAAGCGAGTAGAGGTAGCTGGGTAGGATGACGATAGCTGCGTAAGTACCGTACCAGGTATACGGGCATCTAAACGACCAACAAGGGGCTATAGGTACTGTTCCAAATTGCTTGGCCATCACCAGACCGAAACCGCAAACGGTACCTGTCCGAGAGGATACTTATTCAGCCTAAGTATATCTCCTCATCACGGACAGGGCACCCACGCTAGGAGCTTGCAGTGCAGCAACAGCAGTAACGAGCACAATGGCCGGACACAGCACGAAGCAGAGTTGGGCATTCCAGGGTAGGTGTAGGTATTGCCGCTTGCATCCACCCACCCCAACTGTTGTCGCCCATTCCCTGCACTACATGAGAATGGGAGTACCAACAGTAAGGTACACAAAGCCAAGAGAGGATGGCTGAAGACTTCCATTGCTGAAGTCAAGACATTTGATAGTCGAGGAGTTGCCTTTTCGGGATCAAGCAGTCCAATCCGGTCTGAGGATTTGCTGCTCCCTGTTCCCAGTGTATGGACGCCACAGCCGCTCTGACAGCTTCGACATTGGACGAGGCTGCTGTCTAGGGAGAGTGTATGTCTAGGTCAAGAATAGCAGGCAGGGAGCATGCGGCAGGAATATGACAGGGGCATTCCCTGGGTAGGGGTCGGAGCTAGACCTAGTCACTGAAGTGAACAAGAGGATTATGTGTATTCCCGACGCAAAGAAATCCAAAGAAAGATGGAAACGTAGCCTGGTCCAAATGCCGTCTTTCATCTTTTCGGGAACAGGACGGCAGGACCACCTTTTGGGGAATGTCCGTAGCTGTGTTGTTGGATGGCAATGGTGTCATGCACCCTTTTTAGGCGCGGCTATGATTCGCGCACACACGGGAGAGCAACCTGCACGATCCTATAATGCAACATAAATAAACGACCTGGAAGGCGGAAAAAAAATAACAAGCTCATGGCACACTGCTATACAGAGGCCCCGGGACGTCATATCGATCCCAGTAACGCGGACAACGCCTCCCGGTCGGTGTTTACATAGTACACCTTTCAAGAACCTTGCGCTCGCTTACTTGCATGCTCGGTTAGCGTGCCTACTGAGGCTTCAAGCAGCGAGCGAATTCGATATCCCTGACTTCATTCGGGTGAGGCAAGGGAGACCCGGGCCCGAGAAGCCGAATGGGCCGTCCCCGGAGGGGGGAAGACGAGGGGGATGTGAGTGTAGGGCACAATCGGCGGCTGAGATGGGAGCAGCAGGTCCAAAGACACGCCAATGGCCATTATGAGCGAGGCTGCGCTGGCAGTCATGGTTGGCTCAGGCGCCGCCCCAAGATAGTGAGTAGGAGGGAGTCTTCTTGATCGGACCGGGTTTCAACGTGGACCACAATGAAGCTGACAAGCGATGGGGAGACCAATATAGGGCCAACAAATCATGTCATGGTGATGATCGCTTGATGGTCAGAGGTAGAAACTTCTGCACCCGAGATAGCAACGCGGTGTGACCATGGCATGGCGGAGGGTGAGCTTGGCACTTCCCCTTGCTTCTCCGTTTTCTCCGCTTGTTTTCTTTTTATCTTCAGAAGGTTTCAGTTCAACTTCCAAGATCGAGGTAACTGCCGTGTTCAGGAACAAGTACCCTGATATGGATGGGTCGGTGAAGCGAAGTGCGGCCATAAGCGGAGAGCGGCGCGACACGGTGCCTGGTGTTGATGCGGAACCAGTCTGGGTGAGCAGACGGGCAATCACACATTACAGTCCAAAGGCTTCCTGTTTGGAGTGCTGCATTGACGTCGCCGGGATCTGCATGGCATCTTGACCACTTGGTGTGCTGTGCCGGGAGTGAAAAAGGGTGACTGTGTTGCACGACATTGGAATTGTCCCGAAAGTCGACATGATCTCAACGCCAGCTTTCCCGCCAAAAAGCCACTGGCGTTCTATTTAATTGACCTGCTCCTGAGAGTTCAGCTCCGAATCATTGCACTTGTTGGGGTTGAAGACTAGAAGGATGTGAGATATGGTATGTATGGGTGGTCCCTGGCATACTTTGACAGCGAGACAGTTTCGAGCACAGCAGACTGGGACAAGGTGACTTTTCACAGCAGGTACCGTCGTCAATGGCAATGGGAAGGGGGATGCTGGCCTTTGGCATCTTCCGTTACACAATGGCTCTGTATGGGTGGAGACGGTCCACCTATTGAAAACCATGGACAGGCCTTCTCGGGCTGGTATCCGTATCACGCACATGCAGCGAAGAGGCTTTGCGGTGGCGCCCCGTCTGCGTCTCCCATCGGGACCGAGAGATGCATCAAGGCCGAAGTACCTGGCGATATGAATGCCAGTGGAGGTGTTGATACCCAAGACGGCTGGTGGGGAATCGATTCAAGCCTCTATTGCTGTCGTCGTGACGATGGCTTTTCCCCTTGGAGGGCGACTTGGGGTTGTGATTGGAGGATTTTGTACAACTCTTCAGCTTCTCGGTGGCTGCGGAGATGGAGGAAAAGTACTTGACTCAGATATCGGGGAGGTGTATTGTCTTTCTGGGCCCCCTCCATGGACTACTGTGTAGACGACACCCAGGGACCAGGCAAACGGGGCGGGCCGCGCAGGGATGGATCATAGGGTGAGGGAGTGAGCACTGGGAGAGGTAACGTTAGCAAGGGCTCAGCCAGAAACTGTGAGAGAGTACCTAGCCAGAGTAGCGAGAATAGCCAGTCATGCGGTGAGTTGTAAAAGGGTTCCAGGTGGTACGTAGGAGCTGAGTATGCCTCTTTGCTGACCAGGTTGATGGGTCGATATGAAGAACATGACGGGACATGTGAAGACCCATTTAAGGAGCATGTCCCTGATCCATCTCCTGAAGCTGTTTGGCTTTCCCCTTCCCTCTACCCGTGATGTTTGTCGATATCCGAGATCAAGGTGAAGACTGACGTTGAGACAGACAACAACCTCAACACACAGAAAGAGCCGCAATCAGCAATGCAACCTCCACATTTTCCTTATCCAAGGTGCCGGTCAGGACGGGAACCGTTGTAGCGTCACCCATGGATTAGGAGCAGGCGCTTCTCTATACAAGTATTGGTGTATTGGTGGACTGACAGGATCCAGTCTCTGTCATGATCCGTCTCATGCTTGTCTGACGCTGTGTCAGTGTCCCAGTGCAATGGACCATGGCGTGGTGTGGAAGGCCAATTGAAAAAGAAAGTAAACAGAGGGAAGGTTATCGTTCCACCGAGGGACCCCTCTGTGTTCCAGGGATGAAAGTCATGTCATGGCTTTGTTCGAGGTTGAGACATCCAGATGGAGTTCCAGTCTGTTGGTTGACGTGGGATTGGAGTTTGGTGAACCCGACATTGAGGTTGGATAGTGGTGAAAGATGGAAGGGGACGAGGACTTGTTCTGGGCGGGTATTGTTAGTGGGATGGAAGAAGAAGTGCACAGGCCAAGGTGCTTCTTAAACGCATATGCCAGGGCCTCGACGTTCCAGCCAGCAGTGTAAGTGGAACTGATCCTCCATACCTAGTAAACGGTTTCGTGAGAAATATCCATTGATTGCTTCTTTGACTAAATAGATTCTCATCCTCACGACATGGTTGTGGCTCTGTGTTACATGCAGCGAACCTGTCCGTACACAGTACCTAAAGCTCTGGCATATGCGTTTAAGACTTGGGCGGGGCAGCTGACGGTACCTTGTTGGGTTACCTACAGCTCCCAAGCGCGGGCTGGTTGGGTTGATGTCATTTCGTGACGGGCATCCTCGAACACGATCGCCAGACACAAAGTCAACAAAGTCAACAAAGTCAACAACATCTGCCATCGCTGGCAGCATACACGCCCGGCCAGGATGACGACCACCCACGTGCTGTCGCTTCCCTTCCGGAAGTCGACCCAACTGTCACTATCGCGCGCCATCCAGCAGTACATTTCCAAGAAATACGACCAGCACCCGGACATGTTCCGCCATGACCTCGACACCATCGATACTTTGCGCCGCGACGCCATCAACGTCCGAGAAGCCCACCCGAGTGGCATCAGGAAGCTCCAGACCTACGCCGCCCAGCTGGTGTGGATTGGCGGCAAGTTCCCCATCGATGTCGGCGCCGACTTCACGTGGTACCCGGCCCTGGGCTACCACACCGAACACCCTCTTGTCCAGAATAACCCCAAGTACGAGCTGATGAACGTCCTCTACAACCTCGGCGCCCTCTACTCCCAGCTGGCCATGGCTTCCAACCGCAACAGCACCGAAGGCCTCAAGACCGCTGCCAGCTGGTTCTCCCACGCCGCCGGCGTCCTCACCCACATCAAGACCCAAGTCTTGCCCGAGCTGCGCATGCCCAACCCGCCCGACGACATGGACGAAGCCACCCTCGAGTCCCTCACACAGCTCTTCCTCGCCGAGGCCCAAGAGTGCTACTGGCAGAAAGCCGTCATGGATGGGTACAAAGACGCCTCCATCGCCAAGCTAGCCGCCCGTGTATCCGACCTCTACAACGAAGCCGGCGAGGCCGCTATGCGCAGCGAGGCCATCAGCTCCGCCTGGATCCACCACATGAGCGCCAAACACCACCACTTCGCCGCCGCCGCCCAGTTCCGCGCCGCCAACGATTGTCTCGAACGAAAGCAATACGGCGAAGAGATCGCCCGGTTGCGGGACGCCCTCGCCTGCGTCAACGAAGGACTCAAAGAAACCCGGGGTGGCTACCTCAGCAAAGCCGTCGTCGAAGACCTGCAAGGCCTTAAGCGTCGCCTGGAAGAGGACCTCAAGCGCGCCGAGATCGACAACGACCGCGTCTACCTGCACATCGTGCCGCCCAAGACCGAGCTCAAGCGTCTTGACCGCGCCAACATGGCCGTCGCCCGCGTGCCTCCCCAGGTGGCCAAGCCCTACGAGTTTCTGGGCGACCACAACGCCGAATTTGGGCCGGCTTTGTTCACCAAGCTCGTCCCCTTCGCCGTACACGTGGCCGTTTCCATTTACGAAGAGCGTCGCGACAGGCTTGTCAACAACTCCATCATCTCCGAGCTCGAGTCCATGACATCCCAACTTCACGACATTCTTTCCTCTCTCAACCTCCCCGGTTCCTTGCAAGCCCTCGAAAAGCCGCTCGGCCTTCCCGGCACCTTGGTCCAACACGCCGACGAGATACGCCAAGCCGACGCCCTCTACCGCCTGCAGCAAGGCTTCACTGACATTGAAAAGCTCTGCTCTTCGGACCTAGCCATCTTCGAAGAAGGCCGGTCCCTCCTTCTCGCCGAAGAGGAGGAAGACTCTCGTCTCCGCCTCAAGTACGGTACCGAACGGTGGAACCGCCCGCAATCTCGCCAGGACCCGTCCCCCAATGGCGGGGCAAAACTCTGGCGACAGGCCCAAGATATCGAAGGCTACTTTGGCTCTTCGACAGCCTCGGACCAGGTAGTCCGCGAGAAGTTCAACGCCGTGAAGGACACGCTCGCCATTCTTGCTGGGTCGGACCGATCAATAATGGATTTCATCCCCAACTCGCGACGGACGGACATACCCGAGAGCTTGAAGCCGGCCCTCGGACGATTGCGAAGCGCCTACAACGACGTGCAGCGTCTCGAGTCCCGCCGGCGCAAGCGTGTCGAATCGTTGCGCGCCCGGTCTCGCGCAGATGACATCAAACCCGACATCCTCGTCGAAGCCGCCCGCTTAGAACGCGCGTACCCAACCACCGCCATAGCAACAGCACACTTTGAAGACTTCTTCGAGAAACGCCTCGACCGGCTATACGAATCGGAGCTGGAGGCCGTGGAAAGGGATAAGCAAGAGCAGGAGAAGATTGTACAGGAGGTCAGGAGGGCGAATAAGGAGTTTGAGGCGCAGAAGAGGCAGGTGGATAGAGCGGGAGGGGGCAACGGAGAAAGAGAAAAGGCGCTCCAGAAGCTGGATGCGGCGTATTACAAGTACAAGGAGATTGTGAGCAACGTGGAGGTCGGGAGGAAGTTTTATAACGATTTGAGCCAGATTGTGGAGCAGTGGAGGGGGTTGGTTAGGGGGTGGGTGAATGAGCGGAGGAGGGATGCCAGGAGTCTTGAAGAGTATGTCGCCTTTTCTTTTGGTCTACCCTTCTTCTTTGTTTCTTTTCCCGAGCGTGTCTCCCTCTTCATCTTTTGTTTCCGGAAAGCTAACCAAGTCTCAACAGGGAAATCAACATGCCCCCTCTGTCCTCCCTCAACATGCATCAATCCTCTTTTTCGTTTCAGCAACACCAACACCAACACCAACAACCACCACCACCACCACCACCACCGCAAATACCTTTCCCTGAACCCATCCAGGCTCATCAGCCAATAGTTGAACAAGCGCACATCCAAAGCTGGGCAGACAACGTGCCCCAACAACAGCCCAAGCCAGTAGCTCCTGGGGCGTGGGCACCAAACATGGGGATAAAATTCGGATCCCCTGGGGGTCAGGGGCAGCAGGCTCAACAAGAGCAGGGGCAACAAGGACCGGTAAACGCTACATGGGATCCTTCTCAGGGGATCCGGTTTGGGTAGCCGGTAGTTGTGTGCCAAGGTAAGTTGATGGGGACACGGAGATGGATCAAAGTCCATACCGTCCGCGACTGGAGTGCATGTTTGGGAATATCATTCGATAGGTTTGACACATCTAGTAAAGGCATAGCATAGCGGGAACTGGAATTCACTGTATCTTTCTACGGGCGGGAAAATGCAAGACTAATTCTGGAACGTAGCGCATCTCCTCGACTTCAGATCCTTCTTTTGGGCTTCCCTCCCTCGTGTATCAGGTCCATCTCAAGTTAGAGCTTAGAGGTAGAGGGCGGTATGTATGCAGACGACTGGGGACAGCTTGAAGAACCGCAATCCTTCTTGATCCTGTGGACCTTGTACCAGTTGGAACCGCCACCGTTGCTGGGAACGAGAGTGCGGACTTCTTGGGTGGTGCACCTTGGTTGTTGTCAGTTTCACCGCACCGGCCGCCTTCCGACCTCCCAGACTGACATTGTGTCTGCGTGTTATGACTTGCTAAATTGACGAGTGGTTCCTTTTTACTCTTATCTTGTCGAAAAGCTTGACGATGTGGATGGTGGGAATGACTAGGATTACCTTCGCGGTCATTGCAGAGGATTTATACCCTGATATGTCCTTCATTCTCCGCCGCTCCTCCCACAGGTTCCCCGTCTTTTCGTGTTCTTTAATGTGTCATGCGTGGTCATGACTGAGGATGTTGAAGGAAGGGGAAGGCGTATTGACAATCCGTTGGACTCGGCCTCATGACCGTCCTCCTAACTATCGCCTCGTAACTCGAAACAAGACCTGCGCTAGGGCAAACTGGAGGCATGGAGCTGTCAGTAAAGAAGAATGAAGCTCAGCAATTGCAGCAACATCATCAATCCGAAGAGCAATGTTTGCCTTGACTCCCTTTCAAGAGAACCTCGAATACGTCAGGTTTTGTGTCTAGACCGGGCACCTATGTGTGTTACGGTGAAATCTGGAAGGCGTTTGTCATCGGCATAACCCATAGATAGGAAGCATCAAGCAAACGAGCTGAGAGATGTCATGTACAACTTGAAGCCGAACCATCGTTGTTCCCATCTCATCTTCAGGTCAGACTCGGAGGAAGAACGATGCATAATGATTCGTTATTGGCAGGTGCAAACAAACCTGGAAAGAATCAGCAACGAAGAGAATTAAGGAAGCAGGAGGAGTGGAAGTGACCACTCGCGTATAAAGACACCTCTCCCCTGCTCGAGCAACGATCAACTTCTTCTTGGCATCCTTCACAACGACCATTACTTTCAACCCACCACAATCAGAACCTCAGCAATTTGCTATAGGCATTATCCATTATCAAAAAATACCATTAACCTTAAACCAACCGCCACAATGTCAGTCAGTCCACAACCACCCCCCCCCCTTCTTCCTCCGTCCTGTCCCCTCTCTCCTCAACCCTCGTCTCCCAGGTTTTCGAGAACAGACACTAAGTACTAACACATTGACTTCCCATTGCACCCAACAGGTGCCATGAGGAAGAAGTCCGCGAAGTCGTCTCCACCTCCGGCAAGAACGACTGCAACAAATGCGAGAGAATCACCAAGGTCTGGAAGGACTGCGGCTCCAAGAGCTGTCCCCAGTCGTCGTCTTACGAGCAGCCTCAGCCTCAACCTCCCTCCACCAGCTCCAGCAGCAGCAGCAGCTCGGATAAGAAGAAGTAGGAAGGAACGCCGCCGTCGTCGTCGTCGCTGTTTGAGAGTGTGTGGGAGGAGTACAACCTGGAGGTGAATCGAAAACAACAACAACAACAACATGAACAACTGGGTGATGGTGATGTGGGTTATGATGACATGGAGATTGATGATGACGATCATCCGGCGAATGGTTTGGTGATGAACATGAAGGAAAAGAAGAGGCCTGTGCCGACGGAGTTTAAGGATAAGGATAATGGGGATGGATTGAAAAGGAGGAATACGTGGAGCAAGGAGGAAGAATAAAGGTGGTGCAGTGGGGATAATGGGTGGGTGGGAGAGGAAAGGGTACATAATGAAGGGGATACGGACAAAGGGTTTCGTGGTCATGGAGGTCATATAAGTGATGAAGGCGAAGGAAGAAGCGTTGGAACTAAGGCCTAGATTGGATGGCACGAGGAACTCTAGGAATGGGAACCGGAGAACATCAAGGGAACAAAGTGTGGCAGTGTTCTTTTTTTTCTTCTTTTTTTTTTTTTGGGTTGGTCAGCGCAAGTCAAGTTGGAACAGAAGATATATCATTGATGACAACCTTAATCGAAGCAAATTTGAGGCATCCGAATCCGGATTTGCCCCTCGGCCTTGAGCTTTGTTCTTGATATTGGCACTTGTTGGTGTAACGATGTTGGTTGTAGAAGATGGCAGCGACCGGCCTGTTGGTTCTAAACATTCTGTCGGGCCATTGGCAGTTCTTGGGTGTGTAAAAAAAGACGGCATCGCTGATGATGTTAGAAACCAACTTACTTCCAGTCTAACGCATAATGTCCTTGATCAATACTCGCTAGTTTTAACAGGAACGCTTGAGCAAGAAGTTCTTGGAGTACTATAAACGTCCATCTACCGACTGGACACCCAACCTTCGGAATCAGGAGTAACGCATCAAATCCGACCACACGACCAATACACTCGTTCATAACACAACCGGGACGGAGTTAACCTTTCTGCCCAGACAGGCCCTACGCAATAAGAGCACCACCGGCAGGGGCTGGTGTTTGGGGCTGGAACATCACTCTGGCATAAATGTTCAATTGTAGGAGCTACTTTCCAAGCAAATGTCTCCCATCTTCATCATATTCCCGACAGAAGATGGACGATACAACTGGATCTGGTGGATCTTTGTCCCATCCTTTTGGCCCGCTCTCCGTGGCCGACATCGCGATAACTGCAAGACCAAGGGAAAGAACCATCCTCTACTAGACCTCCCCCACCTTCCCAAAAACAGCAAAAAGACATACAACACCAGGGTATTCTCGCCGACCGTCACCGACCCGACTACTAACCTGGCCCTCACTGGCTTCAGATCTAGGGGAGAGCGGACGGGATCCCGAGTTTTGCTCAGTGGGTAGGTATGGTCGTATGTGATGGTATCTTGTTCGTGGCCGTCGTCCAGATGATGGGAGAGGAACCATGGGATGGCTCTTATGAAGGGTACCTTGGTTCGTATTTAGGTAGTCCGTAGAGGAACATATGGTTGATATACTATGCAACAACTTCCAAGTTTGGCCCGACCGTCATCGACGAAGGGGAATTTGATCCTTTCTTTGGTCGTGTGTGATGACAGACCGGCCGCAACTCGCAAGGAAGAAGTTGATATTGAATATGAACAACCATCACATCCTCCAGAGAAGAACTGGTAGAGATACAAAGAAGACACGTAGTCCAACCAAGCCTTTTTACCTCATCACCCCCAGACTCCATGGAGTCCCAATCCCCATCGATTCCAAAACACCAACCCAAGTATCAGCGTGGCCCAATCGGCACCAACGGGGAGATACCTACCTACCTTACCTTAAGCAGTCAGCACACGTCCTCCCGCAAAATCGTATCTGCAATCACTATCATCAACTCTACAAACAGCATGCCCGAATAAGGATGATCATAGGTACCTTACAGGACTCTGCTTCCTTCCTTCTGGTACATCACAGATTTACCTAACGTCTGACAGACTCGGTCCCGAGAGAATGAGCCGTACCGGACAACCCCAACTTGACTCCTACCGTAGAGGCTGAAGCTGTGAGATACCGGCACAGATGTTTAACCGTCGTATTCCGATGCTGTTGGTTGCCAGTACCATGAAGAGTTACTTATGCGCGTTCTGGGTGTTAGTTTATCAAGACGGCGGAGTCGTTGTAAGCACGGGATGGTTCGGGCCCGGCCACACTGGCTTTGGGTCGAGCTGTTACTGCACTAACAGCCCTGGGTGCACAAAGAGTGGGTTTTTTTGTTAGTGCACGATGGCAAACCAGGAGTCCACGACTTGCAGGAAGGAGAGGACAAGGTGAAATGTATCAAGTGGAACATATTGATTGAACAGTTCCCAAATATGTAGTACAATTACAAAGTAAACATTTTGCTATGAGAATCGTAACTCCTGTCCAAACAACCACATCAACCGGTAACTGTGAATACCTTCCTGTCCTGTGGATGCTCTATCCTAATCCCAGTACAGCCCATTTCCATATCTATTCCACTGCATCATCATCATTAGAAGGTATACTATTCTTAAATCGACTTCCCTTCACCCCTCTCAAGACTTTTACTCAATCCTATCAGGCAACCAAACAAGCTCCACCACGCCATCGAACCGGCTCATTGGCGTCGCGCCATCTGCCAGCTTCCACCTCCAGTCGTCATGCTTGCGAACATAGATCTGTCTGACCTCCTTGACCTTTCTCCTTTCTCCCGTCTTCTTCTTCTTCTTCTTCTTCTCCTCCTCCTTCGCAACCCCATCTTGGCCCTCCTCACCTTGATCTCTCTTGTTCGCCCCCTCAGCACCCTTCTTCTCCTCCTCATCCTCCCAGATAATCTCGGCCTCCTGCAAATCCCAGCTCAACTTCCTCCCCGTCTTGGCCAACCCCGCGCGCTGCGGTCCAAACTTGAAATCCAGGTTCCACCCCTTATAATCCGGCGCGGAGCGGAAAGTCCCCTCAAGCTGGTCGAAATCCAGATCGTCGGTGCCCTCAGGGTAATACGCCACTGAGAAGCCGTTGCTGATGACGAAGTCGTCGGCGGTAAGGAAGCGCTGCATCATGCACTCCTCTCCACAGAGGTGAGAGACCTTGGTGTAGTGGAAGGGTAGAGCAGAATGCCAGCCTCCGCCGCGGTAGTGGTGCAGAGAAAGGGGTTGGATGCCCGACTCGTAAAATCCAGACGGATCACCGAGCATGTCCAGCTGCCAGAGCGAATCCAAAAGAGTGAGGCGGACGGGGGAGTGTTCGTAGATGCACTTCCTCAGCAAAACATCACCCTGGGGGCCCCAGCCGGTGTTGGCTTCCTTGATCTTCTCGGCACTCTTGCACTGCGCAAGGTTCTCCGTGACGAGGGCAGCAAGTGGGACGGAGAGGAAGACACCGGCGCCGCCAAAGGCTTGCTCTCCGTGGCGCATGACGTTGTTAGAGTCTTCGGAGAAGGTGCCGATGTACTTGGGCTTGGTGTGGTCGTAGGTCTCGAACTGGGCGATCAGAGCGTGCAACGAGGGGAAGAAGGTGTCGTCGTCGCAGGTCACGAGCCACTTCTTCTGGGAGCGCAGAGGGTGGTTGTACAAGGTGGGAACGAGAGTTAGATAGCGGACGGCCATTTCGTCCGAGGGCGAGGAGCGGTAGACATCGACATCGATGCCGACCGAGGTGAGCTGCTCGTGCACGTGGGCCATTTCCGAGTCGGAGGCGCCCATCAGCATCAGAAGGAGCTTCCCGCCGTTCGAGGAGCCATTGTTGTCGGTTAGCCAGTACTTCCACTCGTTGGTCGGGTTCGTCTTTGGGTCAACGAAACGCTTGTACGTGGTGGAGACGCCGAACATGAAGTCGGAGGCATTGGCGGTCGAGGGGTAGGGCGAGCGGGAGACGGGCACGACGAGAGGGGCCGGGCAGGCCTCGGGCTGGTAGTGCTTGTTGACGTCCACAACCTTGACGTGATCAAAGAGGAAGTCTTGGTCGAGCTTGGTAAGAGACTTGCGGGCGATGGGCTGACGCGAGACTTGAATGTAGCGGCGTGTGTATTCGAAGCGGTCTTGAAGCTTGTATTTCTTCTTCCATCCCCTCAAACGGTCCATGTCGTAGTCACAGTGCATGTTCCCGTGGGTGGTAACGTTTGCTAGATTGTTAGGATGATCTGGCTGGTGGTCCCCGCCAGTCACCTCGACCGGAGTATGGACACTGTCTCCTCCCCATCCTGATTGTTGGTGGTTGGTACCGAGTGGTCGTTGAGAGGATACGGCTTCCTTGGCAGTATTGGCCGTCTTAAGGAATGCTGCCCGGATGTCGATGTCTCCGCTTTGTTGTAGAAGTAGAGTGCCGAAAAGGGATATTGTGATGAAAAGGACGAGCGCCTTGGCGAGAGGGTTCCGCATGTTGAAGCACCGGTGGGGTGCTGGTATTATTGATGCCCCCATTTTGGACATGTGTGTATGTACGATATTATTGTGGTGTCGGAGGTCGACCGCGTGTTGCGGCAGACGCGAGGAGTGGTCAGAGAACTGAAGGTTCCCTGAGTCGTGTCTTGAGCAGAGAAAGCGAGGGGAAGGGTCTGATCTGAGACGGTCTTGTTCCCGTGGGCGATGGCGGCGGTCACGTATATCTCTCGGTGGCCCTGAAACGAGTGTATAATCGAGTACGAGTGACGAGTGTTTGTTTGCCGTGGCACGAATCCGGCGTGCTGCTTTCCCGTTGGTGGTAGTGTGTAGGTGCACGATGGAGGAAGCACAGGAAGGACGGAAAACGAAGGACAGAAAGAGAGAAGTGGGAAACTGGGAGGACTGGGGCAAGCGAGTGTAAGTGGGAGGACTGACAGACAAAAAGGGGTGAAGAAGATGAGAAGAGGAAACCCTTTCCCTTTTGGGATATTTCCCGAAACAGTTTAGGTTCCATTGCATCAAGACATTCTAGAAAGATAAAACATGAGATTGTCGACAGGTGGGGGAGATGGGGAGAGAAAAACGGGGACTCCCCTGGACATCAAGGTTTGTGGTGGAAATGGAAGGAAGGAGTGGGGACGTAGTGTAAGTACCTGGGTCGGGTGGATGCCCCGGGCTTGATTGATCCTAGCTTTCACCGTTTGTTTTGTTTTGTTCAGGGCTCAGGGGGAATAGGCGAGATGGGGTAGGGCTGGGGATTGGGGGTTGTTGGCGATGGTATCGGAGATGAAATAAATGGTGCTATTTCCCGAGTCAATGCCTGGCATCGGACACCACATCGTGTACTGCAGATGTCTTCTCTTTCTGCAGTGCCAGTCTAGACGCTGGGTTTGGCCATCAATTCGGGTCTGGTCGTTGGACTTAAAAGTCCCACGGTTCACCTGCATCTGTTCATCTGACCGGTGTTCCCTGTCAAATGCTGTTCGTCTGAAGTGCTCAAGTACGCTGCAGACACTGCAGACTCGAGATAACCTACCGATCCGATCTCGCGTGGGACAGAAGCAAGCCAATCCGGTCGCCCGAGTTGCTCACGTTCTCTTCGTGTTGGCCATCGAAATATCAATATCCGGGCCTCTTACCACTTCAGGTTGATTCATCCAGACACCGTCCACGTGTTTCTCACCGTGTTGGAACTCCGTGACCAAGGAACCGACGGATTACTTGTTTCAGGGAATTCCATGTTTTGATAAGAGATAAGTATGGAGAGGTAAAAACTACCAGGTTCCTTGCTAGAATGTGAATGGCGGACAGAAAAAGAGAAGAACGGTGATCAGAACGACGTGGAACGCAGTGACGTTCGTGAACGGAGCCTCATCAACGCGCTAATTGGCCCGAGTAATAGCACGAGTGGAGACGTCGACCCACTGTGCCCCTGCGCCACCGCTTGTAGGCTGTGGAACCCCCCCTGTCACTGTACCCCCACTGCCGCTCACGCCGCTGCAGTGCAGTGCCGATGGCGCGCCTGTCTTGAGCGGCATTCAGGCGTCGAGCGCTACAACCCGTGCAGATCGACATCGCTCGTTCTTTTTCCCACGGAAGGAACGTTTTTTGTTTGGCTTTTGGGGAAATTGGGGAACGAAATATTTTGCAATGTGCAAGTTTTGGTTTTCTCGTCTTCAACCACAGACATGGAATTGGACGCGGCCATCAGGTCAGTGACAGCCGTGCCGCACAGCGTCGTTCGTATCTCCATCCCACTGCAACATCGATGTTTGGACCCGACACCGCCAACCGTCAACCGCACATCTTTTTTCTCTCCTATCCCACGCAAATCCACGGATGATCAGTTCGTTGATTTGCCCTGGAAACGCTGCCACTGCCAACATCCAACCAACCTCTCCTCTCGTCAATCCCTCGACGAGCCATCCTCCAAGGCATTGGCTGCTGATCCCACGCCTTGCTTTCCAAGTGTTTCTCGAGATCAACATTGAGTGGCTGACATATGCTAACATCGCCAAGAACATCAAGCTTTCCCCTGTCCCGATTGCCTTCCCGCGGCTCCTCTCCCAATGCTCCTCGTTACCCCCCGAACCAACCGACGACGCCCCTGGTCGCCCAACGGCCATCTCCGTTTACCAAAGAAAATGACACCAATTTCCGTTTACCAGCGCATCCGTCCAAGAACCAAAAGTTACATCGAAGGAGTCCAGGCCGGCCCGCGCACCCTTCCCAAGTCATTAATCGGCCTATCCGCCTACCGTCACACGCTTTTAAGGTCACCTTGCTTGTGTCTTTGTTACGTCCGAACAGTCTGACGACCATGAGCATTGCACTCGCTATCTTGACCCATCCAGGCCATCCTTCCGTCTTCTGGACGGAGAGGGCTAGTGCTATTATTGGAATACCACACTGCAATTCCCTGATACGGGTACCCAGGCCAAGGAAGCCCCTGGATCGACACGCAGATCACCATCAATAATACCGCACAGTGGAGGACCCTCTGTTTCAAATTGTTATGATTGCCCTCCGTTACAAGGTGTTCCAGAGGACGTCGCCTCCCGTCCCTTAGACTCCGTTTCAGTCAAGCGGAGAATTCACAAAGACAAGATCACGAATAAAGCGCTGGAGGTATAAAAGGAGGACGCCCCCTTTTCATCATCCATGCCAAATCCCAGCGCAGCTGACGCATGTTATACCCTCCAACTGTGGTTCCTTTCAAGAACAGCATATCCAACGAAAGTTATGCCACCTGTCGCTTGCGATACAATGGTTTTCGGACAAAATGCATTTTAATTGAATAATCGGCACCTCTGACGTCCTCGCCGCATGATGGTCGACGGACTACCTACAAGTCACAGGCTCATCTCCGAATCACACACAAACTCGAGAGCTCCCGGGATAGCGGCATATCCAACACCATTGTGCAGCCAAGCCACTGAGATGACTGTTTCGGACGTGGATCTTGATGTCTGCTCCCGTCGGCGTCCAGCGCTTGTCAAACGACGGAAGTCATGTATGTCTCGGGTACCTGCATGGTTTATTCTGGCTGATGGGAGATTTTCACGTCCATTCCGCGACTTGGAGGTGTTCTGAAGTGTCTTCAATGCGCATCGTTATGCCACAACAGACTACAACATCCCCCACCTAACTCCGAAATATGCACCTCTATCCAAGAGTCTACAAGTGAAGATCCAACCCAGGCCTAACATCCAGGAAAACAATCCTTGTCTCCGCGTCGTCATCGTCGCCAGGGCGGTGCACCACGAACTCCCACCCGGAGCTCTTCACATGAGCCGCTTTTCCACTCCGGCTGATCAAATCCAAGAAACTATTCAGCGTCATCTTGGCCGCTTCTGACTCGTCGATGTCAAGAGTCCATTGCAGTGTTTTTACCCATGGTCTACCGCCCATCTCAATGTAGTCGGTGCGTTGTACGGCAGCGCAACTGTTATAGCTATTACAGTTGGCAGTGTTGAACCCGGAGCAGGAATGACAAGGAATCATCCTCGGCTTCTTCTCTCTTGTTCTCTGCGGTGAAACTGGCAGTGCCTCCTGGCTCTTGGGGTTGAGTAAGTCGATGGGTTTGATCAGTTTGCATTTCTTGCTTGGAGTTTGAGCATGGTCCCGACCCAACCTGCAGTCATCATCATCATCTCGAGATCGTTTCCTCCCGGCCTGGCCTGCCGTCACAGCCCCAAACATGATGCTGCGTGTAGCTCCAGTTGTAGCTCCAGTTCCACCACCATCACTCTGTCGAGTTCGATCTTCGTTTTCCTCTTCTCGACTCCCCTTTTCCGCAAAGGCATTCCTGATTTCCTCTTCCAATTGGGCCAAACCCTCCAATTCCAGCATAACAGCCTGATGATTTTCATCGTTCCCCATTCCCACCTCTATATCCGAATTTTTCAGGAATTTCGCATGGGATTTCTTGACAAGCGAATCCACCTGTGCTAGGTCCCATACACCCGAGCCTTCATACTGATTCCATAATCGACGAGCCTGCCAGGTAGAGATGCCGATCGCGTCGTGTAGGATATTTATAGCGTCGTCCAGTGGGCTTTGAGACCGACGGGAAGTAATGGATCTTGTTAAAGGCGGCTTGCGGTAGAAGTAAGACATGCTGATGTCGGCGCCATTCCCGGTACAATTGTGAGCATTGCCCTGCGGGGAGGAGTAGCGGCTTGGACCGGTTGGGTCTTGCTGTTGGTAGCTAGGCTTCGGAAAGACGGCGTGAACGATGGGCGGGAAGTACAGAGAAAAGGACTTTGTAGGGGAAATATCGGAGCCTGAGGGATGTGCTGTGAACAATGTTGGCATGCTCCTGGTATTGACAATATCTGAAAGGCGCCTCAGCACCAAGAGGGTCTGGACATCTTCGGGCAATTCGGGGAGGGATGACTGTGCTGAGGGCACGGGCTTCGTGTGAGTGTCTCGTCCCCGTTGAACCCTTTCTTCTCTTTCGTCTTCTTCACCCTGTCCCTGGCCGTAATCTTCTACACGTGTGCTCCTCATTTGCTCGGTCTCAACACCACGCAAAACCTTTTCAAGGGCTTCATCCAGTTCTTTCCCGAAGTCAGACCCACCACCCAACAACACCTTCAACAGCCTCATCATCTCGCTTATCCCCCGCCTAATCAGTAATCCCCGAACCATCACTTGCTCCCGGAAGCAAGACTGGCAGTAGACCGTCCCGCGGGCTGGCGGCCAAGGTGAGTACCGGCCATGACATAGGGGGTAGAAAGCAGTTCTGACATTGGAAAGAGGTCGGGATGGGGTCTGGACCTGCGGTGTGTCCCCTTCCAGATTCACGGGCGGTACGGAATCTTGTCTTTTCGGCTCGAATATCAGCTCAGGCTTCGAGTCCTCTTTGCTAATCTTCATGCTGGAGACGGAGTGGTCTAAGCCTGAGATGGGTTCGGACCCAAACTCGGAAGATTCCGAGTCGGCCGATGGTTGTTTGTATGTGCCATCAATGGCGAGTGTCCCAATTCTTCTTCTTCCCGTCTTCTTCCTGCTTGCTGGCTGCTTTTCTGGTTTCACACTTTCTTTCGTCGTTTCTTCGCTTGCTTCAACTGGACTCCCACAATCCAAGTCCTCCTCCCTCCCAGTAGTCACAGGTCCCAATTCTGGCGAATTCCGGTTCACATTGGGCTGGTCGTTCTTCTTCGTCCCCTTCTTCCTCTTCTTGTTGTTCTTGACATCCAACTCAGAGGAGTACTCAGAACTGTACCATTCATCGCTGTACTCGTCACTAGTAGTGTCCGATGGACGGAAGGCTTGGTCACTGGTGTGTCGTCTGAGGATTTGAGGGCGTTTTCGCTTCTTGGTCATTGCGGAGGCGGATTTTTTTTTTGTCTCTGCTAGCATCAATCTTATGACCTGGTCGCTAACCGTCTGGGTCTTGGGTGCCTCTTTTGGCTGGGATTTTTTCCGTTTCCTCTTTCTGTCTTTGCCCTCTTCCGAAAAGCTCCAACTGGAATCAATAGCACTGTTGCTGTCATCGTCCGTTGATGTTGTCCCTGGCTTGTAGGAGGGATCATGATGGATGTGGGGGGGCTTCATGTTGTTGGGGCGGTTCCTCCTCTGCTTGATCTTGTGCCTGCCAAACTTGGGAGGAAGACATGGTGGGCGTGCCTGGCATGGAAGGATTTTCTCCTCCTGGGGAATCACATCTTTTTCGGGATTGTCGTCGGGGTTGCCATTGCCATCATCCTTATCCTTCAGCCCATCACCGCCCTCTGGCACGCGAATCCTTTTTCTTCGTCGTCTGCTCCCGCCATCGGTAGAGGTATACTCGTCGTCACTGGACTCGTCGTCACTGGACTCGTCGTCACTGGACTCGTCGTCATTGTCGTCTTCTTCTTCGTCTCTCGGTGGTGGCTTATAAGACGGATCCCAAACGGACGTCATCCCCTTTTTCTTTATGGGCTTTTTCTGCTTTTCGTCACCACTCCTCCCTTTTGTCAACATGTCCCTCTTATCTTTCTCCGGTGATTTCTCCGGCTGTCTTCTTTCCGCCACTCTGCCCTTCCCCCTCTTCTTGAAGTTTTTATTATCATTCTTGCCCAGTTTGATTCCTTTCAGCGCTTCTACCCCTTCGTCAGACTCGTCATCTTCTTCATCGTCGTCATCAAAACCGGATTCCTCGCTATTTCCCGAAGGCCGATAAGTTGGATCGTCCATTCGCTTTCGTTTGAGTGGTTTTGGAATCGGTGGCGGCGGTCGTGGTTGTCCTCGTGGTCCTGGTGGTCCTGGTGGTCGTGGTGGTGACACACTGGTGAGACTAGAGGTAGTAATGGGTGAGAACTGTTCCTGCCCCTTGTTGACTTGACCACCGAAGGCAGGGAGGTCACCCGGCACAAAGTCCCAGTCTGAATCCTCATCAGAGTCGAACTCGGACGAAGACCATTTGTCCGGGCGATACGAGGGATCTTGTATCACTGCAGGTGCCTTAGGTCTTTGTTTGTTCGCGGGCTTCAAGCTTGCTTTGCCTGCTGCTGGCTTCTTTACCACGGCGAATACGTTGAGTGGTGTTGGAGGCCGAGAACCTTCCACTTCTTCTTCATCATCCACGACCAGCAATTTCCGTACTCTGGTTTCAATGTCCGCCCGGTTAAACTGTTCGTCTTTACGCGCTTCCGCTGCTTGGTCTTGGACTTGGGGCGCTTTCGCAGGCTCGGTGGTTGAACTGCGCCTGGCCGCGCTCCAAGTGGTTGTCGCCTCGGGACTTGGAGCAGCATTGAATGTGAGGGTCGCAGTCGTGGGCTTGGGTGGATCCGTCCAGAACCGTCTATCCGCTAGGAGTTTCTCTTTACCCTTTCGTCGTCGTGGTCCTGTTGGGTTTGGGATTGGTGGCGGCGGCGGTGGAAGAGGCGGGACGCCATGGAAGAGGGAGGCAAAGTCGAGGCTGTTGGATCGCGACATTGTGTTGATGATGCTTTCAGGTGCTGGTTTGCTCGTTGCGTTGTTGCATTTTGATTCTCAAAGGAGGAGGAAATGTTGATTTTGGAGATTAGGGCAAAAGGGTAAATGTCGTGAGGAATTTCAAGTTCGAAAATGAAAAGGAATTTGAGGAATCTGTGAGATTTACTGCCCCTCTTCCAAAAAAGTGAAATTCTTGTCAGTTCCATTACCATCTTGCGTGTGGGAACTTGGTGCACTGGGTTCTTTGTCTACCTACATGACCCTTCTTTGAGGTTGATCACCACAGGTATAAAGGTAAATGCCTGTTCCTAGAACCGTTTCGGCATTTCGCTTTGTCCGCTCATCACTCTGAAATCTGAAGGGGGAAGATCTGTGACTCAACACCGACACAGCAAACAAAGAATACCACATGCCAACTTGGAAGATCAACGGAAGGTATTTACCGTACTTAAATCAAAGTGGACAGGACTTGGACACTGTCAATGGCTGACGGTACTGTTCCAGGTCTAGGACTCATCAAGGAGCAGAATTGCCATGTTTCACGTCTGACTGACACATAAGGTCAACAAACCCCTTTCCATTCCCAGCACCTTTCCAACTGAGGATGTGACCGATCAAGGTGACAGTCACATCTCAGGGAAACACAACTGAGCCATTGTCACCAACTCGACTCGAGGCGCCGTTGCTTTGCTGCAAAACCGAGCCTCGCAATACTTCCAGCAGTGGAAGCGTTGAGTCAGAGAAAGTTCAAGGTAACAGATCAAGCTAATTCAGCGGAAAACACAAATTCCATAACATGTCATCGTGAGATCAACGACACGACAGAAAAGAACTTGGACTAGTACGAGGGTAGAGGGTATCGAAACTTCCATTAAGTGCAAAATAATCAAACTAGCTAAAAATAGGCATGATGAATGGTTCCATCAGTAGGAACTAATAAAGAGTCAGGAATAACTCGTATGAAACGCAACAAGGCACGTCCAAAATGGCCAAAGCAGCCCGGAAGAAAAGGCTCATCGTACTGCATCCGTAATCCACGCCGACAAGAAGTCATGCCTCTACTGCTGGCGCTTATGATCACCCACATCAGGCCTGTAAACTCCATCCTCAACATAAGCCGGCGGCATCTCGTCCGTCACTCCATCCGTCTGGGGAGGATGCGCCGGATGCCCAGGATACCCAGGAACAGCTGGAGCTGTTGACGAAGACGACCCGAACTCCTCATACGAAGGCGGGGGCGGTTCGGAACCATGAGCGTGGGCAGCCTCAGCAGCAGCTTCGGCGGCCTTTGCGCGTGCGGCATCCGATGCCTGTGGCCCGGGAGCGGGTGGCACCACTCCGGCGGTTCCTGTCGATGGGCCAGCCGAGTTGATGTCAAGACCGCGGACACCGGAGGTGACGCCGCTGACCTCAGCCGGGCCGCCTCCTGTGAATGTAGAAGCAGGAGGAGGAGGGGCGTGGTAGGCGTCTGTTGGGTGCTGGTTCAAGGGGGAGAAATGGCCGTGGGCGCCGTGGGCGCTGCCGGCGTTGTATCCTTGGCCCTGAGGTGACTGCTCAGAGAGGAGCTGGGGGTTGTAGAGGTAGCCTCCTGTTCCTGCGGGCGCTGGGGCAGGGCCACCGGCTGGGCCACCGGGAGGCTTGCCAGGAACGTAGTAGCCCTCGGGAGACGACTCAGACAGAAGCTGAGGTTGGTAGGGCTGCTGTCCCTGGCCGGGGTGCGGCTGCTGCTGCTGCTGCTGCTGCTGAGCAGGGACAGGCTGAACATGATGCTGCGGGATGTGTCCCTGAGGCATGTGCACCGTCTGCTGCTGCTGTCCCTGACCCTGCTGACCCCTCCATCCCTCAGCGCCCTTCAGAACCTCAAGAAGACCGTTGACCACGGGAGGAGCGGGAACTTCCCCCTTGAGGATCTGCTGAACGGTGACTTGCCTACCGTAGAACACGGCGTTGGCGTCCTTGCGCTCGGTGATGACAGTACCGTCGACTTGCACGCCCGCATAAAAGCCGCGTGACTTGACGTAGCTGTACACGGGCTTCTTGACGGCCTCGACGAAGGGGCTGGGCTTGCGGTTCTTGTTGGCTTGCTTGCCGGCTTCCTCTGGGTGGTCTGGGTCGAAATCGGGATCAACAGGCGGGTTGGTGAACTGGGTGTTATCCGAGGAAAGGATGGGCTTGCCATCGGCCGTTGTTGGCCTGGACGAAGTCTTTCCATCCTTGCCCTTGCCCTTATCCGTCTTCTGCCCCTGTGGCACGCCCCAGTCCAAAGCACCACCGGCGCCCCATGGCCCTGCGGTAACAGCCAGGTCGCTACCCAGGCTGAGACGGGTGCGGGTGAAAGCCTCGAGGGCCTCCTTGGAGTTGATGACAACTACGCAGTCGTAGATGTCCAGACCGACGACAAAACCGGCGCCGATGCTGTGGACGTGGATGCCAGATGGAGGGGACCAGCTGCCGTCGGGGAGGCGGGCGATCAGAACGCCGGAGCCGCTGGCGCCCGTGACTTGGAAGCCGGCGCGGACGGTGGTAAAGATGGCCAAGCCTTGGGCCTTGGCGATGACCTTGGAAGGAATGGTGAGGAGAACACGCGACTTTTTCTTGGCGGTGGCTGCGTCAACGGGTTTTGTTTCGACGGGGGGCTTGGAGGCGGTTCCAGCGGCGGTAGGCTCGACCTTGTTGGCGACGGGGAAGGTGGTTTGAGGAGGGGCGGTGGTGGGAGCTGCGTCGCTGTAGATGCCATCCTCTGGAAGTGATATGGTTAGCGGTTGATGATTGTAGGAAGGGTAGAAGAAGGTTGACATACTGCAGAAGCTCCTCAAGATACGGGCGGCCTTCTCGACCTCCTTATCCATTGGACCTGGCAGGAAAGCCTCGGAGCCCATCTTGTTGGCTAGGGCGTTGATGGGAGCGGCGGCCTTGGTTCCCCATCCTGCCAGCTTCTGACCCCATGAGAGCTTGACCTTTTCGTCTCCAGCCTTGCCAGACGAGGTAGGTCTAGGAGGGAACGGGGGCGGGTGTTCGTCGGTCGGGGTAGCGCCGTAGATGTCTTCCTTGTTGGCATTCGGGGGAGGCGCATATTGGGGATGCGATGGGTTGTAGTCGGGAATGGGAACCTCGTCGGGATGGCGAGGTTGTTGGCTCTGTTGTTGAGTTGCGGGAGAGGAGGAGGGAGCTTGGCCGGGAGGAGGGCCGGGAGGAGGAGGAGGGAAGTACTGCGCTTCCAGTTTTCGTTTCTCGTCGTTTGCGCTCATCGTTATGTCGGTCGCGGTAGGTTCGAGTATAGGTCTAGATGTCAAAGGAGGAGAGATGGTGATGTTGTTATATCGTCGGTCGAGGATCAGTCGATGTTGTTGATGGACGGCAGTTGTTGCGGGGTGTGTGACTGCGATAAGGAATACAGAAGGGGGCTTAGACGCTGTTGTCCACTGGGAATGTGGAATGGTTCTAACAAACAACACTTGAAAGGGGAAATAAGATGACGCGTCAGACAACTTCCCTTAGGTTTTATCTGAAACTGAATTACTCGAATTCGTAAGCTATTGTGGCTTTGTCCTCTACTTGGCTATGTTCTGTTGTTCTCGTGGATGGATTCCGTTGCTGTCCATCAGGGTCCATGGCCATGATGTTGGCCGGGTTTGTTGGCGATAATTGTTAGTGCACAGCTCCCCCGGTCTTGGAAGCTCTGGTGGGGTTACGTGGAGGTTGATGTCATTTTTGTGGCTGAGCAGTGGCTGCCTCCCTTGGTCATCCACAAACGGGGCTTGGGTCTTGGCCCAACCACAATTACCTGCCGGCACCTTTTGTCACATCAATCCTCTCTTCATCGCGTTCAACATCACATCTTCAACTCGCCAAGTCAACGACCGCAGCTGTGTGACATCCCGAATTCAATTGCCGCCGAGAGTTTTCATCCACATTCAACACGAATCCTTGAAAATGACGACTATCGAGCGAAGCATTGACTCCTAAGAGGGGCCTCCACAAAGTGGCCACTGCATGTCAAGAGACAAAGAAAGACTGTATTTTGATGGAAGCAACAGACCAGACGAACGAACTCATTAAACGCCATGTCACCAAAGCTGGACACGGGGATCGCGGAGCCGACGGCCCACCTCCCAGTCTTCTCATCCATGGACTTCAACTTTGAAATGGACACTCAACCACAATTTACTTCCTCGATCAAGTCAACATGTGACAATCCAGATGTGACCTCAATGGATGATATCCCGGCCTCATAGGTGGAATATTGACCCTCTCCGCGTCTTTCCCCGCAGATCTCCAGAGTACCATCCCGGCCAAATCGTAACTGGCAAAATGCGGCATCGTAAATCACGGTATAGTTGCCATCATATACCTACCTCTGGGTATAAACAGCGAGAAAGCCCAGACATGTTGACGGATGTTTCAGTTGGCAACGGAACGCCACCACTGCTCAACATGAGGCTCATCACCATTCTCGCTGGCCTCGTCGGCTTCTCTCTCGCCGCTCCAACCAATCAACCCCACGGCGATGCCCTCGACACTCGCGCCCCATGGCCCAACGGCCCCCTTGTAACCTCCGGACGCTGGATCCGCGATGCCTCCGGCACCAACCTGACCTACGCCGGCGTCAACTGGCCTGGAGCAGCCGACGTTATGATCCCCGAGGGTCTGCAGTACCAATCCATCGCGACCATCGTGTCCAAGATCAAGAGTCTTGGTATGAACGCCATCCGTTTGACCTTCGCCATCCAAATGGTCGACGAGATCTACTCCAACGGAGGGACGGATATTACCCTGCAAAAGGCCTTCACCCAGGCCCTCGGGTCGACAAACGGCCCCAAGGTGCTCAACCAGCTCCTGGCCAAGAACCCCCAGTTCACGGCGAGTACTACCAGGCTGCAGGTGTTTGATGCGGTAGCGGCCGAGTGTGCGAAGCAGCACATCTTTGTTCATCTGGATAATCATATCTCCAAGGGCACGTGGTGCTGCTCGACTGGCGATGGAAACAGCTGGTGGGGAGACACATACTTTTCGGCGGCCAACTGGACGAGGGGTCTCGCTTATATGGCTAACCACGTATGTCTTCTGTCCTATCTCCATGTCTTTCAACCCTGTCGGCCACTTTCATTGACACTATCCTGATTTGCAGGGCAAACAATGGACATCCCTTATGTCTATCGGCCTCCGCAACGAACCACGCGAGCCTACCTCTGGCGCAGCCAAATCCACATACAACTGGCAAACCTGGTACACGTACATGAAACAAGGCGCTGAAGCCGTGCACTCTTCAAACCAGGACCTTCTCATCTTTTTGTCTGGCCTGTCCTTCGACACCTTTTTAACGCCCGTCGTCCGGGGCACCGCCTTGACTCCTGGGACTGGCAAGTTCAGCTTCGGTGACTTCCCCGGCTATGCCAACAAACTCGTCCTTGAACTGCACAACTACGAGAACAGCGCCAACAACTGCAACAACCTGCAGAATAATTTGTATAACAACGGCTTCCAGGCGTTGACGAGTTCCGCGGTGAACCAGTTCCCGGTCATGTTGACCGAGTTTGGGTTCCAGATGGATGCGAGCACGTGGAAGGGGACGTATGCTAGCTGTTTGGCAAGCTACTTGCCCGCCCAGAAGGCTGGCTGGTTTATCTGGGTGTTGGCAGGGTCATATTACATCCGGTCTGGGACGCAGGATTACGACGAGGGATGGGGGCTGTTGACTCGTGATTGGAGTTCGTGGAGGAGTCCGAGTTATGTCAACGGGGCTTTAATTCCCATGGTCAAGAACACCCTTAGCTAGTGGCTCAGCTAAGTAGCAAATACACTCTGTCTCGCCCATATCTCCAAGTTCACGCCTCCACCTCTGCCCCCTTTCCCTCCTCCTCAGCCTTATAAGGTTCCTCCTCCACATACACGGCCCAATCATACTTCCTACCGACATGATCTCCCCTCAACTCTCTTTGCCCCCTTCCATACACCTTCTCTCTCGCCGTCCATGCTTCCGCTCCCTCAGGTTCCTGTTCCGGATAAAGGCCCCGTCTCCTCAACTCCGGCACCAACAACTCCACCACCTCTTCAAACGTTCCAGGCGTTGTCACATACGCGACATTAAACCCATCTATATCCGCCTCGCGAATCCACCGCTCCATCTCATCCGCCACCTGTTCCGCCGTCCCCACAGCTACGGGCCCCAGACCACCAATCGCCGCTCGCTCAGCTACGACGCGGGGCGTCCATTTGGGCACTTCATCCGATGGGGTGGTGAAGTTATCCAGAATCGACAAGATCTTGTTCTTCTCCTTGGAATCCGACGCCGAAATCTCCTGGTCCAGATCCTTAAACTGGCTGATATCAATCCCCGTCCACCCAGCAAAGAGGACCAGTCCGCCGATGACGCTGGCATTCTTGCGGGCTTCTTCATACTTGGCCCGTGCCTCCTCCTCCGTGCGGCCCACAATCGGCGTAAACGTCGCGAAGACTTTCAAACTAGCAGGATCGCGGCCCTTCTCCTTGGCCAACTCCCTCAACTTCTTCACTTTTGGTGCCAAGACCGAGGGAGAATGGGAAGACACGAACACGGCCTCTGCGTGGGTTGTGGCGAACTCGGATCCAGCTGAGGAGGTGCCGGCTTGGAAGAGGAAGGGGGTGCGTTGCGGGGAGGGGGGCACGATGTGTGGGGTGGAGAGCTGGAAATATTTTCCGGCATGGTTTATTTGGCGGACCTGCGCCGGGTCGGTGTAGGTGTCTAAGGATGGGTTGAGTTGGATGGCGGAGGGGGTCCAGGATGCGTTCCAGAGTCTGGGTTTGGCCATGTGCGTCAGTCAAAGCCTCTGTGGAAGAAAGGAAGGCAGAGGAAGGGGGCAACGTACTTGTACAACACCCTCAAGTACTCGTCAGCCTGCTCATATCTCTTGTCATGTTCGATGGGGTTGTCAAGACCAATGGCCTTGAAAGCGCTCTTCTTCCAACTCGTCACGATGTTCCAACCAATCCTTCCCTTGGTCAAATGATCAAGCGTCGAAAACCGCTTCGCCAGCAAGAAGGGAGGCTCGAACGAGGTGGAAGCCGTGATGCCGAAGGCGAGATTCTTGGTTACGGCGGCCATTGCGGAGATGGGCTGTTCAGGACTGCTGTTAGCGGTGTCTCCTTGGGGAAATTCCCGTGCTGCAATATCAGCGTTCGTTATGGCCAATGAAAGAAAAAGAAGAAAAAATGGTGATCTAGTTGGTCAATGATACCCAAAGGTATTCCCTTGTCGGGCACAACTCTACCTCGTTAGCCCAGGTAGACTAACGTTGCAGCCATATAGACTACAGGCGTGCCCGAGCGCTGTTGTTGGGACGGGAGCCTACAAGGGATGGGAGGGTGCTGGTGCCTTTGACCAGACGGCTGTCATCCGATGTTGGCGGATATTTCACCATCCCTCCCGTCCTTTCATCACGTCATGACGTCCGTCCTTCACCCTTTCCCTGTCCTTCTTTTCCACTTGACGCAATGATCTCTACCTAAGAAAAGAACGACTTACAATAACAGGATCTCCCACGGGCCACTGCGCTCCCCTCCTCACGCATTCGTCCAAGCTGCCCTCGTACGTATCATATCCGCCATACGTATCTGCCAGGAACAGCGCGTTAATGCCTCCCTTTTCCAAGAGTTTGGCCAGGTTGATCCAGTAGTCAAGCGACTCAAACTTGGTGGTGGAGCGGTCCGATGGGTTCTTCCATTGTCCTGGGGAAAGATGGCCGGGCGTGAACATGTCGAAGGCGTTGAGGAGGATTTGTTTCTTGGGGGGCTGTGTGTTGCCATTGACCGTGGGGGGTTCGTGTGTCTCGGTCATGTTGGGTGGTTGACTGTGAGTGGTTCCTGGTGATCACAAAGCGTAGAAGTTCGAAGTTCAGGATGATGTTGACACTCAACTTCAACAGAGGCTGTCGTATCGTTGATGGCTCAGCTCTTTGAAGGGTTCATACCCCTCATATACCGGGCCGAACCCTTGCTCAGGCTCGATGTCACAACGGGATGGCGACATCGCGGCACCAGTCCCTCGGATCACAGCCCCGTGCGGGGGTGCATGTTGTCATCAAGGGGTGGATGGCGCCATGCAGATGGTACTATCGTATCAGAAATACCATTCCCGAACGCGAAGCTCGCCATGCCACCGGTCATGGGCAAGATCGCTCACCTATGGAACTCTCGTTTCGTGTCTTGGGCAGAGATTGATGTCCCTGGTGAATATTGGTTGAGGCAGCACTCATCACAAAAGCATGAACGAGTGACGAGTACAGATTGGAAGGCGCTTTCACGCTCTCGAATCACGGTCTGGACGGAAACACCCTGCTTTCCTCCGAAGTTTGTGCTGATTAGTGAATGGGAAGTACACCATCATCATACAAGGACTGTGCCCAACGAGCCTCACAGATTGTTGATCGAGTCAAATATCACCTGGTCAGATTATGGTCCGAACACAGCGAACCGTCACACAGACGGAAGTTTGTATGGGGCCCGCGATCGTGCTTCAGCTGATTCTCCGACAGTCAAATCGCCAAATTATCCGGATTATGTTCTATCTGCAGTGTAGGACACCTCTACAAGGCTGCGGCTCCTCTAGCGTGTCCTAACCACTCTTCTCCGGAGTCACATTCACCTCCTCCTGTCCCTTCTCCGAATTGGATGCCGTCGTAGATCCGGTCTCTGCATTCTGCTCGGCATCAACCTCTGGTTTACTATCAGAAACTGTTAGCCTGGCTCTCACAACTTGCTTTGGGGACACAACTTACTTCGACCTCTTCAAAGCAACATTCAAGAACTGAGCCGTAATGATCAAGCAAATGGCATTCGCCAAGACAAACGAGTATCCCTTCTTGAACTGGGGTGCCTCCTTGGTCGGGAACGTCAAAAGCTGCGTCCAAGCGGTCGTGCTCTGCGCCACCGTGTTCAGCAGCACTATGGCAAACGACCTTTCCGCCGATGACTTCCCCATGACGGCGTTAACCCATCCGTACAGGACCGCCGACATGGCTACGGACGAGTACGTCGTCATGAACGCGAACCAAAGCGCCGACTCAGGCACGTTCCAGATGACCAGAATGACCAGACCGATGATGTTCCAGATATGGGCAATCGTAATCGCCCACGCCGGTCCGACCACCAGATCTGAGATGAAGCAGATAAACAGGACATAAAAGATGCCAATCGCCGGACTGATGGTTCCCAGCTCGTTGACCTTGGACTGGCTGTAACGTCCCAGACTCTTCAACCAGAGCAAGTACCCACCAGCCGAGTAGTTGATGCTCCCGTTCCAGAAGAAGATATCCAGCAACATCAGCGCCCAAAACTTCCAGTTGTTTGCCAGACTCTTCAGTGTCGATAGCTTGAACTTGGGATGCACCACCGAATGTCCCACCCTCGCGAGCCTCTCCTTGGCAATCTGCACATCCTCGTCCTTCAAGAACCACCTGTTGTTCGGATGCTCCGGCGTGCCAGGCAAGATGAAGTACCCAAGAATGGCAGTAGGAATGGTAATCACTGCGCAAATGATATACATCCAGCGCCATCCCGCCAGACCATTCACTCCCTCCAATCTGGCTGACGCCCCAGACTGAATCAAGCCAGCAGTCAGCGTCCCGAGCGTCAACCCGGTATAAAACACGCCTCCCCTCCTGCTAATCTCATCACCACGGTACCAGCTACCAAAGATGTAATGCATAGCCGGGTAAAACGCGGCTTCGAACCAGCCGATCAGAAACCGGTAGGCGGCCATCTGGCCAAACGAGTTGGCGCGGTACTGGGCCAAAGTGAAGAAGCCCCCAGGCGATGTCGAGGAAGGGAATCGTCCAGTGCATGGGCAGGTAGGTGAAGAGGAACATGAAGGGGATTTGGCCGACGACGGCGCCGACGGTGTAGAGTGTTTGCAGCTGGACGAGCTCGTTGCCGTGGAAACCGAGGTCTTCTTTGAGGCCGGCTACGTAGGCGTTGTCTGTGGGAGCGAGGAGCGGTGTTAGCTGGGCTGTTCTTGGTGGGCGTGCTGGAAAAAAAGGGGAAGAAGGAAGGACTGGACGCACTGAGATTGGCCTGGTCAATGTACTTGATCCAGTAGGCAAGGAAGGCGTAGGGGACAATGAGCAGGTCGAGCTTCATGATGAGCCGCCGCTCGCGAGGGGTGTCGCTGTCGGCGAACCATTTGATGTGGTACCATTTCCGTTTGACGGTGTCGAATTGGTGGTGGACCGCCATTGTGTTTGGTCAAGCTCCTTCCGAACTCTGATGTCGAAGTAGGACGGACGGACGGCAAGAGCGACTTGTCATCTTCAAAAGCAGAACGAGCCGGCACAAGGACATCAGCAGGAAGGCTGGATGTGGTTCTCTTTAAACATACCTTACAAAAGAGCGTTACATCAATACCTGTCTACCACCCACGGATCTGGTCTAGACGAGACGCCAAGTGTTCCCGCCACGCAGGTTGATAACACCATAACAATGGTTGTGTGCACCGACGGGGCGGACGACCCTGGGACCCTGGGAATGACTGATGGTGTGAAGCCTCGACCTGAAACTGCCGTACGCCCAGCCCGACGAACTCGATTGTGCAAAGAACCAAACCATTGCGGCATTGAAAGAGATCTTGACGAGATAATCGTCTTTGACCCTGAGCAGAGCCAGCCATGTGGATTCCGCCCAGTTGGGACTTCGCTAGCCCTACAGAGATGAACCTCCGAAGCCAACCGCAAAAATTCGTGTTGACGATGCCACGAACACTTGAAGATAAACTACCAAGATCGCCTAAACCGTCGCGTACCCGAACAGCTCGTCACCGCTCGAGCGTCTCGTCAAAAGCCAAGACGAGAGACGCAAAGTACCGGATTTGCAAGTTCAGGCGTGGGATGTCGCAAGCGCTAATCACCATCACGTATCCTGCCTGGAGGGAAGAGCGCTATCACGTACGGCGCCGGGTAAGAAAAAGGGCAGTACCGTTCCCAACACCAATCGAGAGTGGTTGAAGGAACAATGGTCGTCTGTTTACAGGGACGCTCCAGCCCGAGTGGGGTGGGGGTCCGGGTTAGGGTTCACACAAGGACCCTTGCCGGCTTTCTTTCCCTCACACTTGCCGTGGACACTCGCCTTTGTTATCGCCATTTTGACGGTTATAACAATGAAATGAACTCGGGATGGAGGAGGCACCAGCCAATCATTGTTCTGCCATTTTTCTCGTCTTTTCTCGCAGGAGAAAACACAGAAATCTGCTAACAAATGACACCTTATCCAGCAACATCAATCAGGATAAGCCAAGTGGGTCTAACAGTCCAAGGTACAAAAGATGGCGTGATCCAACCTCTATCTCACCTCAGACACGCGGCAGACGCGATCAGCATCCTTTCAGTCCTAGTTCAGCAACCAAAAGCCACCACGACCACCGGTCTTCGGAGAGCAATCCGTGGGGGTTACACGCACCCAGAAGCCCAGATTGACAAAACGGCTGGCAGTGATATTTGACCATCGACCCCGCGAATGGTGTTATGCTTGGAAGGCTTGGCGTGCTTTTGGTGAACCTTCGGAATACCCGGGATTCGATACACCTCGGATACGGTACTACCAGACGCGGTGTATGGCGATAACGTGAAAGCGGGGACTAGCCAGGGAGCATTTTGGGACTAGCCAGCTAGCCATTTCGTTGGCAAGAGGTTTAGAAGAGGGGAAGCGATGGCGACGAAGGAGTGTCGATAATGTGATGCCTTATAGTGTGAGGAAGTGTTGCGAGTCTCGTGTCTGCTCGAATCACTCACACAGAAGTATACTTGACTTATTGCGTCTGCGTGCTGTTTGCGCTTTGTTCGTTTGGATTACTGTTCGACTTTGCGCAGAAAGACGACGGGATCTTCGACATCCAGATTGTTCACATTCACAATGGCAACAACAACAGAAGCGAACGTGAACGGTGAGGTCGTACCGGTAGTCGAAAAGCTGGGCGAACTCTCGGTGGCAGAACAAGAAGTCGTCAGTTCCTCGTCACCAAGCACAAGTGAGGCCAGCACTCCGGGCACACCAGGGACCTCAGTCAGCTCTCAACCTCAGTACAGCTTCATTCCTTTTGAGCCACATCCGGGGTACCCCAAGTCTCGCATCAGCATTGTCAACAGGTTCATTGATCAACCACGAGAAATCCGAGTTGCTGTGATCGGTGGTGGTCTTTCTGGCATTCTTGCTGGTGTTCTGCTTCCGGCCAAGGTCCCCAACCTCAAGTTGACTATCTATGAAAAGAACCATGACTTTGTGAGTAAAACACCCAGACTTCCTTTACTTACCTACCTTGAGCTCATCCGCTTACACTGCACCAGGGAGGTACTTGGCTTGAGAATGTCTACCCCGGAGTGCGATGTGACATCCCCTCGCACGTCTACCAGTCAAGCTTTGAGCCCAAGATTGACTGGAGCGACCAATTCGCTGGCGGCGGCGAGATTCGTGACTACTGGCAAGGCGTAGCAAAGAAGTACAACGTCTACCAGTACGCACGCTTCCACACCAAAGTCGAAGGCCTCAACTGGAACGACTCCGAGTCCGTCTGGGAGATAGCCATCAAGAACCTTCAAACCGGCGAGAGAACTACCGAAAAAGCCGACAGCGTTATCACCGCCATCGGTCGGTTCAATGACTGGAAGCTTCCGGACTACCCCGGCATCGCCGACTACAAGGGCGTCCTCCGCCATGCTTCACACTGGGACTCATCCTTCGATCCATCCGGCAAGGCCGTAGCCGTCATCGGCAACGGCGCCAGCGGTATCCAGCTCGTCGCGAACCTCCAACCCTCCGTGGCGCAGCTGGACCACTACGCTCGAAACCCTACCTGGATTGCTGCCTCCTGGGCCGGCGACGTCCGGCAAGCAGGACCCCAGCCCTATTCAGAGGAGCAGATCGCCCTGTTCAAGTCCGACCCAGACGCCTACCTCAAGTTCCGCAAAGACATGGAAGACAAATACTGGCGCCGGTTCAATGCCTTCTTCCGCGGCAGCAAAGACAGCACTGAGCTGCGCGAGCGCTTCACGCAAATCATGCAAGAGAGATTGGTGAACAAGCCCGAGCTAATCGAGCACATCGTCCCCGACTTCTCCCCCAACTGCCGCCGTCTTACCCCGGGACCCGGTTACCTCGAAGCTATCTCCGAGCCCAACGTGGAGTACATCCGCACACGCATCCGTCGCTTCACTGAAACCGGCATCGAAACCGAGGACGGTGTCGAGCGCAAGGTGGACGCCATTTTCTGCGCCACGGGCGCCAACGTCTCGCAGGTCATCCCCTTCCCCGTCGTTGCCAGGGGCAAGAACCTCCAGGATGCATGGAACCCCGAACTCAAAGGCAAGAGCGACGAGCACCACGGCTTTCCGTACACCTATCTCGGTGTGGCCACACCCGGCTTCCCGAACCTGTTCTTCCTTCAGGGGCCGCACGGCACGGGACCGAGCGGGACAGTCCCGCACAGCGCTGAGACGCAACTTACGTTGCTGGCGAAGATCCTACGGAAGGTGGGGAGGGAGGGCATCAAGAGCATCACCCCTTCCAGAAAAGCAGCGGATGACTTTGTCGAGTACTCGGACGCATTCTTTTCCAGCACAGTCTTGACAGACAACTGCAGCTCTTGGTACAACGGCGGACGGCCGGGGGCGAGGATTCACGGTATTTGGCCCGGGTCAGCGGGGCACTTGACGGTGGTGAGGCAGAATCCCAGGTGGGAGGATTGGGAGTATGAGTATCTCGGGGAGACGGGCAATAGGTTTCAGTGGTACTTGGGTAATGGGTGGACGAGCAGGGAGGCGGATCCGGAGTCGGATATGACGCCGTACTTGAGGAGGCCGGGGGAGAAGGTGGAGTTGAGGGATGTGCATGAGAGTTGGTGGAATTTGCCATGATCGCCTGTACTTGTATTCTTTGGTGTTTTTGGGTTGCTTTTGTGATGAAATAAGCTTCTAGTTTCTACGCGTTTGGAGAACAATGGCCGCTATCTGAAGTTCATGCAGCAAGCAGATTGGAGTTGTACAGCTTCCCAGGGCTCTACAGTCTCGAAGTTTACAGCCCTAAGATGAGCAAGTGCACACGGTGATCAAGCAGGTACGGCCAGCTTCTTGCTGCATCAAATGAGTCTCAGTCTCTGAGACATTGCGCCCAAGGGGTGAGAACAGCCGGAATTCAAATCCGGTCTAGTCCTTGCAGCCAAAGTGGCAGCCACCGTCGAAGCCAAGCATCAAGCCAAGAAACCTCTTCCTCGGGCAAGACACCCTTCTACCCAGGCACATCTCGAGTTCTAGGGTCTAGACAACATCATGACCCCCAACAATAACACCATCACACACCACTTCCACCAAATGCAGATCCTATTTGCAAATCACAGTCGTAATCCTGCAATCCACGATCTTCGAAGCACTCAAGCACGTTTTTGACCCAGTCTCTGGTGAAAAAGACGGAAAGGGTACTAGTCCTCACCACAGTAGAGTCAAACCGCTATTGCGTGCTCCCCTGGCATCTTTGCAACACGGTTGCCCAACCCTTCTAGGGCGGATTGGCACCGTCTGCCATTGTGAGCCGCGTATCTTGGCAAGCTGACCTCTCCGATTCCACGGAGACAGCACGGAGACAAACTGAACTGTAACATCAACCAGACCGGGACTTTCAGCGGTCTGCAACGTGAAGTCCACAATCCCACAATCAGAGTGGGATTGTAGCTCATCGTTGGTGATGTAACATGGAGGGGCAGGATTTTCATGCATGCATTATACGGCAGTGGAGGAAGGGAAGCAGAGAAGTGAAAGGAGGATAGGATAAATACATTGGATTGTTTACTTCCCAGTTCTTGGCTCTTGTTGTTTACAGCATTGTGTTGGAGCTTTGATCCTCTTCGGCTGTCACCTCTGAAAAACAGACTTCAAACAGCAGGACGATCAGACATACAACGCCGACAAGATGGTGCCCTCTGGTCTTCCGGACGAATTCCCCTCCGGTTTGCCGCACCGGGATATGAGTGAAGTCGAACCTGCAAAAGACCAGCAACATCCAGGTATGTCCAGTTGAAGCTCCATCCTTCTGTCCCTTCACCAAGGAACGGAACACTAACACCGTCTTACAGTAAAATGGTACCGGTCATCAATGTTCAACATCACCATCGTCGGTCTCTGCAGTTTCTCATGCCCTGGCATCTGGACCGCCATGAACTCGCTCGGCGCCGGCGGAGCCGCTTCTCCTAATCTCATCAACGCCGCCAACGCCATCACTTTCTCTCTCATGGTACTCTCCTGCTACCTGTCCAGTGCGTTGATGTACTTCATTGGTGTCAAGGGTGCTTTGATCTTTGGTTGGTACGTCCCTCCCCACATTCTCTTTTGTATCATCCCCTTTCTAACACACCCACAGCATCGGCTACGCCCCCTTTGCCGCCGGCCTCTATACCAACAACCGCTACGGCAACGAATGGCTCGTCCTCCTCGGTGCCGCCCTCTGCGGTATCTCCGCTGGCGTCTTCTGGGCCGCCGAGGCCTCCATCGCCATGGCCTACCCCGAGCCCTGGAACCGTGGCAAGGCTTTGGGCTACTGGCTCTCCTTCAAGCTCTTCGGTCAGATGCTGGGCGGGGCCATCAACCTCGGTCTCAACGCCAGCAACGACAAAGCCGGCCAGGTCTCGTATACGGTGTTCTTGGTGTTCATCGCCATCCAAGCTGCTGGACCGTTTATCGGCTTCTTGCTCAACAGTCCCGACAAGGTGGAACGGAAGGACGGCAAAAAGGTGGACTTGACAATTACCCAGAATCCATGGTTGGAGATTAAGGCTACCACCAAGCTCTTCTTCACCAAGAAGTTCCTGCTCCTTCTCCTCTGGATCGGCAACGCCGTCTTCTCCGAGTCCGTCTTCTTCACCTACTTGGCCATGTGGTTCTCTGTCCGTTCGCGGGCTCTGGGGTCGTTGATGTCGGGCATTGTTCCCGTTATTGGCGGAAATATTCTGGGGTACTGGTTGGATCGGAATAGCATCTCGCTGAAGATCAGAAGCAGAGTGGCGTTTTGGACGCTGGTGATCATCCAGGGCGCGTGGTGGACGTGGGCAACGGTGTTGGTGACGAGGTTTAAGGAGACGAAGCCGACTTTTGACTGGACGACGCCTGGATTTGGAGCGGCTTTTGGAGTGTCTGTGTTTTTGGCGATGGGCTTTCAGCTCAACTATTTGTTTTTGTGAGTTTCCGCGCGGTTCTTTTACTTTTTGGCTCACCGACCAAGTTACTAACAGCATTGTGCTAGGTACTTCATCGTCCACAACATTGCCGAGAGCGATGAGGAGATTATCCGCTATGCTGCCCTCATCCGCGGTACCGAGTCCGCTTGGGAGGCTCTCAGCTACGGACTCGAGTCTTTGACTCTGTTCACTGAGGCGGGCGGCGTGTACATGAGCTTTGCCATATGGGCCGTGGCTATCTACCCTGCTTGGCATCTGCTCAGACACTTTGGCGTTCATAGGCCTTTGGTTGGAGATGAATCATACCCGGCAAGCATCGAACGGGTGGATGAAAAGGGTGTTATTAGTTCTGGCACAAGCTCGGGTGATGAGGCTGGTAATGAGAAGACGGTAGAGGCTTAAGGGGAGAGGATACACAAGGATATCCCTAGACTAGGCTGTAGTTTCCGTTACTATATGTTGTTCAAAGGCAATATTCTGCTGTGAACCCAGGTTCATCCCATTGGTAATCTCTTGATCGTCCTTTAAAACCGGTACAATGCTTCTTGAAGAGTTATGTACAGTCCAATACTGGTTTGTTTGTTAGTTCGAGACCTCTGGTCAACTTTCCTAGGCGTTTATATATCTGATTGATCCGTTTCGTTCCATAACCAAAGCGTAATCTTACCTTGTATATGCTCTTTTGGAAATTTGATATGCCATATTGAATCTTATTGATGCCTTTCCGACCCGTACCTAGCCATTTGGGACAATTCGGGATGGATCTCGTCCAGTATACCAGGAGTACCAACATAGTTAACAAACAAACCAGCATTAGATTGTATGGGTCAATGGAAGCCCCAAATGCTGGGTCTATTTGCTGAAGGTACTACTCTCTATCATGTCCTGTCTATTTAGGGCGTCGTTACGAACAAAATGCGTCAAGGCTTCAATAACGCTTCGAACACCGAACCCCAAGGTCTTCCAAATTGCATGGAGTGATAGGGAATTTCTACCAATTCACGTGAAGATCACAAGTCAACGATCTTGAGGATGCGGCGGATAAGGCTCACAGGTACAAAGCAGTTGATATACTGACAAGTGTGGTATTCCAAACCCAACTTCTACCTATGTACAAAGTACCCTAAAGAAATAAAGACTGAAAGATCTCTGAAGTTTCCACTGCAATTAAGCCCAAATCAAATGTCAATCCGTACAGAGCGGGACTTTTCTCTCAAGTTCCATCAGATCACGTTCGCCCCAGCCTACCTATTCAGCAACCCTAACTACCAATTTACCACCACTAATCTCTCCCCTCCTCATCCTATCCAGCCCTTTGTTAATACTCCCCAACCCTTGCTCAATGTCAATAATCTCTGGTGCCTTCACCAAACCCTCTGCCAACAGCCTCTCCAACCACTGACATAATGCCCCACCAACTTCGGGAACTTCATGAAACAACTTGATCGGCACCGTATGGAACATAGTTCCCTCGGGTGCTTGCTGCTTTGGCAGACCAGTAAGACCAATCAAGTGCGCTCCTAGGAGGGTCTCCTCCTTAGGTGTGCCAGGTGGGGAGGGTGGCGCCTCGCCGGCTGGTAGAGGAGGAGAGTCGATGTTATCGGGAGAAAGGGCGTGAAGCAGCGAGGTAGCAGATTCCCGACCGCGGGTGTCCACGCCAAAGCGGAGTTTGCCCTTGAGGTTCTGGCGGATGATCTGCACCGCCCTTTCAGGGTCGTGGCTGTCCACCAGCAAGTCGGCCTTCAGTACTTCATGGTTACTTAACCTCAAGCCATGCTTCGCTTTATCGACAATCGTCACGACCTTCAATCCCGCGAGCTTGGCCAACTGAATCGTCAGGTTGGCACTTGTTGAACTTCCACCCCATACCGCAACCCAATCACCTGCCTTGGCCCTCTCATAAGAACGAATCCCGTCCAGGCATTCGGAGCGGATGTCCTCTGCTAGGGACTCCTGAGGTACGGATGAGCGGAGAAGGGAGAAGAGATCAGGGCCGGAGAGGATGGAGGAGAAGTCAACGCCCATGCACACTCCAAGGGAAAGGGCGGCGGCGACGAAAGCCACGCCGAGAGTGGAACCCTCTTCAAGGGAGAGGGAGGGTGGGATGCGGACGGTGTTGTAGTCGAAGGAGATGACGTATTGTTGGTAGGCAGCTTTGCGGAGGTCACGGTAGTCGGTGGAGATGGCGAGGACCTGGGTAGTGTTAGCTACCTGATGGAAGAGTGGCACGAGATGAGAAAGGGGGGGATGAAGCGAGTGGATAAAGGAGGTGAGATGAAGGGAGAGACGAGTGACATGAAATGAAAGTGTCATACCTTATCTCTTGGCTTAAACCTCGACTCTTTCCTAGAAGTCTGAGCAACCTCACCTGCCAACTCACGACCCGAGATGTATGGTAGTTCAGGGATGGCAAAGTTAAAGTCACTTCATGAGTGTTAGCGGCCGTTGATCCCCAAACATGGCACGGGACGATGTGAACTCACGGTGCCTTCCAATCAATGGGATTGAGCCCAATGGCCTGTGTCCTCACAAGAACATCGTGCTCCCCCTCTAATTGTGGGACGGGATAGTCCTCCGTGAGCTGGTATGGTTGCTTTGCCGCGTGCAGCAAGAGCACTGTCTGCTTCTCTGGGGTCGGTAGAGGCTCCATGTCTGTGGTACTGGTGCCGTGGTTTCCGCTGCCGATGACAATGTCGTCTTCCCGTAGTTGTTCTTGCTGTTCAACGTGTTGTGACTGCGGCTGCTGGCTGTCCTTGGTAGGTGACGAACTGTTTTTGCGGAACTTCTGCAGGGACAAACGTTTGATGAAAGACATGATGTTGCTCAAGGTGCCGTTTGAAATGCTTGCGTCATCCAGGGTCGAAGTGTAGCAATCGAGACGTGTTTAAGTAGTGCGTCGAAGTACAAGACTGGTACTTGGGTGACTTCCGGCTCGTTGTTTCTGGCTTGTTGACTTGTTACACTCTAGCAAGCAAGATAAAGGCTCGAAATGGAAGTTACAAGAATTTATAAACCCTCTGAAACTGACGGGGAAAGCGACGACCCTGCCAGAAGGGAACTAGCCACCGATTGACCGAATCGAATCCAACACGAACACTCCGGACCATGCACGCCGAGTGCCTGACAATCCGGCCTATTGTTGAATTGCGACATCTCGGTCGGATTCGACTCAATTGATGTGTGCATCTCTTGGGAAGAGCCAAAGGCTGCCATTGGACAACCACCATACCCCGTTGCCCACCTTGATTGCAGCTCACCCAGTCTCACTCTGATATGGGAAAGACAATGGACCCCCACTCTTGTTGTTGGTGCCATCATCGCCACAAGCGCAAGGGGGCCGCGATGGCTGTCAATGTCCCGTCGGCAGCGCCAATCCCTCGGGTATCATTACAAAGATGCTATCTCCGTACAAGTGAGCCTAGCGAATCTGACAATGGGTTAGGGCGGGTTGTAGTGTCAGGGACAATGAAGCACTTGGCGAGAGGTCGGGGTTGCTGCCGTGCTGATGAGCACCATCCCCGCGTCAATCACGCAATCGCCACCACTCCCGGGCAACCATTTTGGAGCACGACACTCTTTGACATCTTTGAGTGATTGATAGCGTCTTGGTAAAGCGGTTTGGGTGTCCCTTATAATGGCGAATCGCCTTGGTCGTCGTCGTCATTGATCGATTGTTTTGTTCAAATCTGGCGAAAGTCAACAACCCCCTTTTTCGGAACCCTTGGCGACGACAGCGACCTCCGAGTTCAGTGACTTCAACGACGTGCATCAATAGCCACAGCGCAAAGTGAAACAAATCCTCACACTCCATTCACTGAGACCAGACACTTCAGCAGCCATGTCCAATCAAACAGGCGAGTCAGGCCAAACTAGGCCCAAGAAGAAGCTCATCATCAATGCCTTCGTCGAGATGTGTAAGTCGGCTATTCATTCCATGACCCACTCCGGCCCACTTGACCCCTTTTCCGCGTTGTAAATCATGGAGCAGGAAAACAAACAACACCTGGAACATGAAGCGGATGACCGGGTCGATGACTTCAACTTCACTTTGCCATCAATGAGCCTGTATTCACCTTCAATGAACACCACGTCTACCAGCTTCACCATGAGACCAATCAACTGACATCCGCCAACAGGCTCCGGCCATCAATCCCCCGGCCTCTGGCGCCATCCCTCCGACCAGTCCCACAACTTCACCTCCGTCCAACACTGGGTCGAGCTCGCTAAACTCCTCGAATCCGCCAAATTCCACGGCATCTTTATCGCCGACGTCCTCGGTGGTTACGACGTCTACCGGAATTCCCTTACCCCCGCCATCGTATCCGGCGCGCAATGGCCCGTCAACGAGCCCTTGTCGGTAGTCCCAGCCATGGCAGCCGCGACGAAATCCCTCGGTTTTGGCGTTACTGTTAGCACCAGCTACGAAGCGCCGTATCATTTGCACCGCCGCCTGGCGACGGTTGATCACTTGACCAACGGCAGACTGGGCTGGAACATCGTGACGAGCTACTTGGACAGCGCTGCTCGCAACATCGCTGGGCGGGAAAAGCAGGCGGCGCATGACGAGCGTTACGAACAAGCGGAGGAGTATCTGCGGGTGATGTACAAGCTTTTTGCTTCCTCCTGGCGGGATGATGCGGTTGTCCTCGATCGCGAGAAGGGGGTGTACACCGACCCGGAGGCCGTGAGGCAGATTAACCACGAGGGCAAGTTCTTTTCCGTTCCCGGGCCGGCGATCGTGCAGCCCACCCCCCAAAGAATGCCGCTTCTGTTGCAGGCTGGAACCTCCAAAGCCGGCAAGCTCTTCGCGGCGCAGCACGCCGAAGCCATATTTGTGAGCTCGCACGCGCCGCAGGTTTGTGCGAAGAATATCGCTGAGGTGAGGCAGTTGGCCCGGGAGAAGTTTGGAAGAGATGGGAACAAGATCAAGGTCTTGAGTCTGGTCACGCCAATTCTGGGCAGAACCGAGGAGGAGGCGAAGGAGAAGTTGGCCGATTACAGGAAGTATGCGAGCACGGAAGGTGCGTTAGCGTTGTTTGGTGGGTGGACGGGGATGGATTTGAGCAAGTATGGGGATGACGAGGAGCTGAGGGAGGTTGAGAGCAATGCTGTGCGGTGAGTTTGTTTTCTTCCCTTGAGAGCAGAGACGAACAAAGTGCTAACTGGTCCAGATCGACCGTGGACGCCTACGCAAGGTTCTCGCCCCCAGGCTCAAAGTGGACAAAGCACACCGTTGCAGAGCACGTTTCCATCGGTGGTAACGGTCCCATCATTGTCGGCACACCAAAGCAGGTTGCTGATGGCCTTGAGGCCTGGATAAACGAGGCCGATGTTGATGGCTTTAACTTTGTAAGTGATACGCTTCACGTCCATCAACTGTATCACAACTAATGGCAACTCAGGGATATGCCCTCTTCCCGGGGTCTTTCCAGGACATCATCGATCTTCTGCTGCCCGAGTTGCGGAAGCGTGGTCTCTTCTGGGACGACTATGCTGTGCCTGGCGGAACATACCGTGAGAACTTCTATGGTGCTCAAGGCCAGAAGTATCCGTTGGAGGAGCACATTGCGTCTAAGTACCAGTGGAGAGCTGGTGTGCCGGCTGACGATCACAAAATCCCCGAATAGACCAAGAATAATATATTGAGAATGGAACTAATGGGCGTAGCGCTCGGGACAAACACAATCGGAACCTTTTTATGTTCCTTCACCATTATCTCCAAACCGTCCTTGCCATTTACCGCTTATATCGGAATTTTCCAGTCATCGTAGCCAAAACTTTGGATTTTGAGACAAGTATCGACCCTGACTTCCCCTGATCTGGCGGTCGACTTGCTTGGACTTGAATTGGGGTAGACTTGACTTGATGGAGGTCCTGGTGAAAGGTCTCGGAGATATTTGAAGGCCATGTGCCTGCTATGAAGTTCATCACCTCCAGCCATAAACTGCGAGCCTTCTCATCCCAAGGCAGCCCGAAGGTCGTTGGAAGTCGACAGAGCACGTCATAGGGACTGAGACCGTCTGCAGCTTCGCGGAAAGGATTTGCATTTTTGGTAGCAAGAAGCAGGCGGAGAACCTCAAAAAAGTCATTGACCTCCTGTTCAGATGGAAGGTTCGAGGGATATCGTCGCCTTGATAGAATTAAAGTTGAGCCTCTATGTCCGTCTGGCCATTCTTCTTGAGTTGGTATTACTCTTTGTTGCCGAATCTCAAAAAACGGATCGTGGGAACTTGGGCGAATTTTTCCGTCTGAGTATCTGATCGAATTGGAGTCATGCGTGGCCAGGTCTGAACCGAATCCGTCTTCATCCGTTGTGACAAGCTGATTGAGATAATCTGGCGAGATGATGAGATCCTGCCGTTCCCCATGGGCCTCGGCTGCCCATCGTAGCGGCGTTTTACCCACCAAGTCCTGCTGGTCTGGGACCACGGAAGAGTCGGTAAGGATGTACCCTATCATCTTTGGCGAAGGTAAGGCCGCCTGAAAACCGTGAGCTGCCCAAGAGAGCGGTGTTCGGCCTCCGATATCCGGCAGGTTGGAATCCAGGCTAGGACAATGTGTGATGAGAAGCTGCACAATGGAGTCCAACCTCAATGCGACTGCATAACCAAGGGGTGTTAGACCGTCGGGAATAGTCGTATTTGGATTCACATTTGGACAACGAGTGATGAGAAGTTCGACAATCGAGTTCTCGTTGGCCACAATTGCCCAAGAAAGCGGTGTCATTCCCCGGTCATCTGGTATGTTCGGGTCCAGTTCCGGCCAACCATCCAGTAGGAATTCTACCATTGCCTCATTCTTCAGCTGAACCGCACAGCAGAGAGGCGTTAGTCCAATTCCATCTTTGATATCCGGGTCAATTTTCTTCAAGCTTTCCTGGCTATGCCCGTGAGAGACGTCTCTTTGCCGGGCCACTTCCCGGTTACAATTGTTTTGCAAGCCATGACCACGACCAGAATCGATGGGTTGGTATACTGGCGGTGACCTTATTGTGAGAAGATGTAGCTCATTAAGAAATCGCAGAGTACCCATGTTGTCGGTTCGCAGAGCAAAATGGAGCGCGGTTTCATCCTCGTACAGCTGGCTTTCAAGTGTCCTCGGGTCGGCTCCGTAGGCCAGCAGTAACTCGCCCATTTCCTTTGTCGTGACATAGAACAAGGCAGTGCGGCCAAAAGAATCGTGTTGATTGACAATCTGGCGAATGGTTTCAAGGCACGACTTGCCCAAGTTGTTTTCGCATCTTCTTGGAATATCGAGGTTCTTGCGGATGCCACATCGACATTCAACCTCACCAATCTGCAATAGGAAGCTCTCGAGCAATTGGCCATGGCCGAAGGACGAGAGAAGTATCGCTGTCTTGCACCAGCCACCCGTCGTCAATTCAACCTTCCTAGGAATGTAGTGCCTATCTCTCAGCTCCTTCGTCCAAGTCCGAACTTCTTCCAGAGTGACCATAGCTGAAGGATCAGTGGTTGTAGCATTCACAAGTTCCCGAAGTGCTTCGAAGCTGTGTGTAATGATGGCAGTTTCCCAGGGGCTTCGCATGTGTATGTGCCCCTGATCTGAGGTGTAAACCTGTCGGAACTGGCGGTGTGAATCCGGGTGGGCTCGAATGAGATTGGGAGTGTTGAACATCGCAAGAAGATGGAGCAAGTGCGGCGTGTCCTCGAAAAACTCAGTAATTGATGTTCCGTCAATGGTGGTCGTTTCTACCGTGCTTACTTCGAAGGTATGCCACAGGGAAAGCCACCTTGTAAGTGGAAATATTTGAAAAAACCTATCTTGTGAGATTCCGACTTCGCAAGCCCGCTCCGCGTGGACAAATAAGTTATGTATCGCGTAGGTTACGAAAGGATATTCGTCCGCCTCGAAACCGTCGGGGGAATCCATCAAAGGATCTGCTGCAAGAATGTGGTCCATGCAGAGATCCTTTAGCATTTCATGCGCTGTACCAAAGGCCCCAAAGTTTGAGAGGCCAGTCCATTGATATTTGGTAGCGCTTTTGCCGAGTAAGAAATCACGAACGGATTCGTGAATGAACTGAACTGTTGGAATGAACTGAACTGTTGGAATGAACTGAACTGTTGGAATGTCCTTGTAGTCCAACCGGACCTTATGTGGACCTATCCGCCTTGTCAAAGTTTGTTCCCGTGGTTCCTTTAATCTCAGTCGTTGAGGCACGTGTGAGTCGGCGACAATGGTACCTATGAGGGGACGGGGTAAAACTCCCGCTACTTTGTCCGTCCAGTCTGATTCATAGAGGTCGCATGTTTCAGAGTCCGGACCGCTTCTTCGTGGAAACTGAGCACGTTGTGATACGACAAAATCTCTGACACGATCGGACGGATCATCTGGAGGTGGCGCATGTATCGAATGCAGACCACTTAGGTATATCGGGGGCGGGGGCATCTGCATAATCAGCTTCGTGTTGGATGTATCCCGTTCAGAGTCTTGTTCAGTCTCCCAAGTCCAAGGACCATCTTCTTCAACCTCCAAACCGTTGCCTTCACAAATTTCAGCCACTGGGTCGTCAGCTTCGGTGATTTCGCGTCCGTGATTATCATTGGAAGAACCCCAAGCGCTTCTATTATCTTTGGTCCTTTCAGACTTCGGACCGCTTCTTTGGTGAGAATCATGATCGTGTTGTAGTGAGCTGGGCCGCGTGACCTGTGCCAACCCACGAGAAGCATTATCCACCCAGCGCTGTAGGTCCTCTGGGGACATGGGAGGCTCATTGACATCCCACCGGTGAAGGGAAGATTCGGGTTCCATTGCTCGAATTGTCGCGACAAAGAGCTCGGGTGGCTTTAGAGGACGTGTAGAATACAGAAGTATTTGAAGACATCGGATGGTCTCTTCCATGTCCCTGTTATCCTTCGTTAGAATGCTCTCAAAGACAGAATGCAAATCTGCCGGGATCTCGTCGAGTCGTTTGCCCAAGGCCATCACATTTCCTCTGGCATACTCTCGGTTCAGGATATCGACGACGAGAACAACCCAGAGGAAGATACCGGAGCATTTCCGCAATAGCTCCGCCTTGATTTCATCTGCACGGACGGCTCCGATGTGAAGTTTGGCCTCGATATACCGGGCTATATCTTCGTTATGCTTCTCTTGACGCTCTAAGACCACATCGATTCCCTTCACGGAGGTGATTGACGGATAGTGTCGGCTGGCAAAACATATCTTGAGATCGATGGATTGATGATCAGCCAAGTCGGCCAAGTCTTCAAAAAAAGATATCATCTTCCGGACTTCATTCTCATCGCACTCATCAAGTGCATCTATCCAAATCTCGATAGGTTGGTGCAACTGAGTCCATGCTAGTTGAACGGCCAGTGCAAATGTCTGAGTGAGTGACTCGACGGTCCAGTCGTTCTTGAGAATGTACCCAGTTCCGGTACTACCAAGATGATCTAGACATGGCCAAAGACCCTCTCTGGAATGGAGTAGGGTATATAGCAGTGCCCTATAACAACCGATAGTCGACTGTTCCAGCTGGGAGCCTCTTGCGTTGAAGAAAAACGACAGTACGATGCCCGGCGATTGCTTCCGCCGTCGAGTTGAGTGCAAGTATTTCATGAGTGTCGACTTTCCAGTTCCTGGCTTTCCTTTGATCCAAAGGAACCATGAATTAGGATTGTGCTTTCCGGGCTTTTGCCAGTCGTCATATTCCTGCTCTGACAGAAACCACTGACACGTAATCCCATGAGTAGCCGAGATATTCAGGAATCTTGCGCCAAGCTGATCAAACCTGAGACTTTCCACTAGTTTCTGTTCTCCCTCCTTCTTTTTCTTGAGAAAATGGTCTGGAAGCGGGACGGTAGGTCTTGATACGGGCGACAGTAGGGGTAATTTAAGCCGACTATCCATCTTGAGAGGCCGTGCCGCAGACGCGTCTTGCCCGTAAATGCCCATTGAGTAATCCTCTGAGATAACGTCCAGTGCTAGAAGCTCGGGCTCCGCACGGAAAGGGTGATCCTGACAGGCATCTGGATGACGGATATCCCTCAATATCTCTTGCAAGCAGCCTGCAACCTTTTCATACTGAGGGTCTTTCAAGCCATAGAAGCGGCACATGTCCATATGATTGTCGGCGATATGTCTAGCAATCTCCTTCACAGGCCGTCCTAGGAGAGACGAATGATCCTCAACAACCTGAGCGTGGAATTAGCTTCAGCTGGAGAGAGGTGGGGTACAATCGCTTACCTTTCTGCTGAACAGACTTGACACCCCATACTCTTCTTGAAAAGTGTAGACGACCCAGCCGCGTTGCGCTGCCAGCGTCTTGAAGTCGTCCAGACTGAGTTGTTTCTGCAGATTGTTCACGTTGGGCATCAAGGCGTCGACGATATGGACATTGACATCGACGCCAAGTCGAAGAGCAGAGCCAGAGAGGAGGCGATGGAAGGAACTTCGCGGATCAGCCCCGCGATGCGGCGTGCCAAAGAATATGATGGCGACCGTGGAACCGAAGATATCTTCGTAGCGGCCGTTATTGGCTTGATCTTTCTGGTACTGGCTGGCTAGAGTGAGGGCTTCTCTAACGACTAGCCCACCTAAGCTGTGCGCGATGAAAACCAGCGGTCGAGAGCCTTTGGTGTCTGATCGCCTTTTATCCCTTAACTGCTCCAAAAGTTCTTGAGCATGATCTTGAACGGTGTTTTTGCTGATCTGACCTCGAGAGAAGTGTCGTATCTTCGTATCGTAGCCAAAAGTCAGGACCCTGGCAGATGGTAACGTTGTTGGGACCAGGTCCTTTGGCCAGTAGACATCCGCAGTTTGTCCGCCGTTATGAACATTGTGGCTCGGGGCATCGTTGTTTGCTTTCCTTCTTTTCTCGGCCTTCTTCTTGTCAAGGGTCCAAGTCAACCTTGGATGACCGGTGAAGCCATGGATGAAGATGATGCTGCAAACCGCGTTAACAAATGTACGAGCCACGGTTATTGATGGATGAGATTGGAGTGGCGGACTCACTCAAGCTCGGGTTTGACATCGCTCGGTTCAAAGAGCAGCGAGATACCCTGCGCTCTGACCATTGTTGCTGACTGCGGAAGAGCATAGCCTGAAGGTAGGTTGTGTATGCCAACGAGGCAGCGCTCGGGAGAGGCTTGATGTTATGACGGAACCCCCAAATTCTTCCATGTATGAGGATGAGCGTGATGAAGGTTGAAGGCCTGAAGCGGGGGCAACATCCTATCAATTGGGTTGTCAGCCACAGCAAGGTTGCATCTGTCCTCGATTGGTCAGGTAGCTTTTGAGTGCAGCCTGTGTCGTGTGAACGTACCTGAGAACTGTAGCGGGCAGCCATTGGTCGTTGTGTGAGAAATGCGACTGGGAGGCTTGAGTATAGGATGTTGATTGGAGGGCTGAGGAGGACGAAAAGGAAAGAGAAGAAACAGAGGGGGATGACTACATCGTGCACAAGGCCCGGTCTTCGCTGTTGGCCCTGACCAAAGGATGGTGGTGGACAAGACGCTTTTTCATTGAAGGAGCATAAGTACTCAGAGGCAAAGAAGGTACATGATTGAACAATTGGCAGGACTGTGCTGGACGGCTGGTATACGACGGTTGCTGTATGCGGGCGTGAGGTACGAAAATTGTCAAGGGAAAAAGAATATCCGGATGGCTTGAGGCAGGCGAAGGAGAAGGAAGATGAAAAGAGGGAAAAGATAACACAGAGAAGGAGTGACTTTGTCCTGTGGAATAACCAGGGCTGCCCCTGGTTGTCATATGAAGAGTACCTGCCTGAAAAGATGGTCAGCAATTGACGAGACCTTCATGCTGAAAAACGGAGGGAAGGAGGGAGGGACCATACCTCAACAGTTAATCGCCACAGCTTTTGCTCGTACATCACAGCTCAGCTGGTGTAACAAGGACTAGGTACCGCGTGATAAATGATATTACGGAAGGGCAAGACAACCCGGCTGATAAGCGAACTGAAAGCAATGAGCCATAACCATTTTGATACGCCTGATGAGAAGCCTGTAAAAAGAAAACACACACTAGAGAGGTATAATTACACCGGTTGTTGTCATGACGTGAAACCTCCTTGTCCTGATTCCCTTGCTACCTCTACCACCCGAGTCCATGCCCACGAGAAATAGCACAAATCCCAAACGCTGAGAGATAGACAGACTATCAAGCAGAAGAAAACGCAAAAAAAAGGTCTATTCTTCGAAATGCATCGCTAACCCTTTTTGGATCCCCACTTTCTAATCCTCTCATTGCGCTGGGATAAAAAATGCTGGAAGGGAGGGGATCTATCCGAGACTCGTCCTGGCCAAGTTGAAGCCGAGAGGCTGAAGCAGGTCGCCTGCCATGAAGCGGCTGACTTATCCTGGCCACTTGATGTCCGGAGCGTTCCAACCGCCGGCGATAGTTTCGGTCACATATTCGACGAACAAATCAGTACCACCTCCATACCTTGCGATTGAGCCCATTCCACAATAAATCCTCCCCAGTCTTCTCACTCGTCTCTTTTTTTCCGCCGTGTTGACCCGGGTATCCATTTGCCGCCCCCTTCAGTTGCCCCCCCACTGCCGCTATCATCAACCTCCTATCTGGCAACAGCAGCAGTCAGGACCTGCGTCCTGAAGAAACCGCCCTTGGTGCGCTCAATAACCTGCTGGTACACAGAGCTCGGGGGGTGGTTCATGACGACGGTACCCTCCTTGTAGTCGATCTTGGCATCGAGGCGGGTGTCGCGAATGAGGTTGACGATCCACTTCTCGGCGTCGTCGTTGTTGAGACCCAGGCGGGCGCTAAGGTCTTTGAGCGAGATACGGGCGTGGATCTTGCAGTAGCTCTCGAAGATGAGGTGGCGGGCCGAGTCGACAAAGTCGTCGGCGTGGGCGAGCAGGAAGAAGTCGCTCCTAAGGACCTCCTCGGCCAGCACGAGCTGGTGCTGGGCCTCCTCAAAGTCAAAGTCGATGCACAGGGCGTGGACGAAGCGGGTGATGGGGTCCTGGTACTCGTAGGCCTCCTGCTTAACGATGCGAACAATGTCCTTCATCTGCTTCTGCTGGACACCAGCGTTCTTTGCGCGGCCGCGGTTGGTGATGACGGCGACGGTGAGATAGCGGAGGATCCAGGGCGAGTTGGCCTGGATGGTGTTGATGAAGCCGGCGTTGAAGAATAGGTCGAGGAGGGGCTCACGGGCCTTGTCGTAGTTGAAGAGGGGGAAGAGGGCCCAGTGGACGAGCTGGGTGCGGTGCTGGAGCTGAGCAAGGGGGTTGTTGGCGAGCCTGGTGTCGATGCTCTCGCGCACCTTTTGCAGCTCCTCCATGGCGGACTCCCAGTTCATGGTGAGGATCTCGCAGGCGAGGCGACCCCATGTGGCGTACGAGACCTTTTCGTTATCGGTGGAGAGGACGCGGAAGCGGTAGAGGAGCTCGGAGGCGTCGGCGTAGTTGCCGCATGAGTACTGGAGCTGGCCAAAGTCGTAGAGGGCGTTGACCATGTCGATGGTGACCTAAAGCACACGGTATGGTTAGACATGTACAGCCATGTACTGATGGATATATGAGTTGGACGTACGTCGTGCTCCTTCTTCAAAAACTCCAAGTTGGCCACCTTGTCGGAGCGCAGGTTGTTGACGACATCGTCGCGCTGCAGCAGCTCGGTGATCTTGGCCGTCTCCTGCTCGTACTTCTCGAGCTGGTGGAAGACCTTTTGGCGGCGCTCGGCGTACTCGGCGGGGGGCTCCTTAAGGCCCTCAAGCTCGCAGTAGAGGTTGGCGACGTAGTCGGTCATGTTGGTCTTCTTGAGGAGGGCGTACTTGGCGGCGAGGATCTCGCGAGCCTTGTCGGTCTCATCTTCCTTAAGGCGGCCGGCGTTGAACTCGAGGAGAGGGAAGACCATGTGGCGGTCGAGATGGGGCGCGAGCTTGAGGACGAGGTCATAGTTGGCGGGCGCGGCGTCGCCGTTGGTGGTGGCGGGGGATGTGGAAGCCATCTTTGGATGTGTGTGTCTGTGTATGTATGGGTGGTGGTGATGATGATGTTGGATGGTGGTGATGACAGACACGGAATGGACGACAAGGTCAAGTCGGGATCGGGTCGAGTCGAGGCCTGGAAGGGGGGGTATTACGGTGGGATAAGATAGGGCCGGGGGAGGGGGGAGGGTCGGTCGACTATCAGAAAGGAAAGAGGAATATGGAAAGGGCGTGTCTCCAGGTTGCCAGGCGCTTTCGATATGCGATCCGCCAAATTTCTCTTTGTGAACTCGCCGTCCAGTGGTGGCCCGTCAATCTTTGGTGGGGTCGAAAATTGGGAAAATGCGGTTCAGTGACAAGAAGCACGGGCCATCAAATTGTGCCTCTGTGTTTTTCGATCAATTCACAATTGCAGCTGAATGCGGTGTCACTTCCAGGCGCCACAGAGGGGTGAGTCTAAAGTACGTACCACAAGGCCTGAAGCTTCAGTGAACTTTCAGCACTTCATCTCGGCGCACATCCGGACGGCAGAGCAGGCGGGGACCCCCGGGCGGTCAATAATTCTGCCGATTACCGACCAAATTTCCAGAACGACACCGACCCGCCGCGCGGAGGACACGGCCCACGGGGCGCGGGACCGATCCGACTCCAGCGAGCCAGCAATTGAACGCGAAACCGAAACGGGGACCTCTCGGCCGCAGCGCAGGTCCAGTCAAGTCAACTCCAGATCCCAGCCAATCCTATCAGATCCCGTTGCGACCGAAGCCCGGCTCGATTCGACCTCCAACTTTGGCGACATTCTTTCTTTACCACAACCACACAACACAAAACCACAACAGCCATGTTCCGCCCAACCTTCCTCGGCCTCTCCCGGGCCATCGCCCAGCCCGCGACGACCCTCGCCGTCCGCGCCGCCGTCCGCGCCGCCTTCCAACCCCGATTCTACTCCTCCGCCGCCGCCGCCGCCGCCGCATCGCAACCAACAACAACGACACCATCCCAGCAGCAGCAGCCCACCATCTCCACGCCCACACAACCCACACCTATCCAGACCCAGACCTCTGCGCCAACAGAATCGAAACCGGTCGCGAAGCCCTACCTAGTAGGCCGCGCTTGGACCCAGCGCCTGCCCGTTTACCACCTTGCCAAGCGCGGTGGTAACAAGAAGCTCACGCAGATCAAGAAGGTGCAAGGTGATGGCCAGGCCTTGCGCAGAGATCTTGCGCAGTTCTTGGGGCTGGAGGAGAAGCAGGTGCGGGTGAAGGTGCCGACGGGACATTTGGAGGTTGATGTGAGTTTTGCATTTTCAGTTTGCTACTATATGTGAGAGGGGGGGAGTATGACACAAGGAGATGGAATAGAAATTGGGAAAGAGATTGGAAAGTGGGAAAGAGAGGCAAGGATGGGGAGAGGAAGAGACAGGGAAATACCAGTACTAGCAGAGGTTAGAAGAGATCAGGGAAAATGGGGCAAAAAGACGAAATGGGAGAACAGAGGAAAGGCGATCGGGGAAGCAAAGAACAGAGTAAAACTTGAAGCTTCGGAAAGAACTGATGCTAATGGAATCCAAACAAAAACAGGGACACCGCAGAGAGGAAGTCGTCAAGTTCCTGGACGGCTTGGGCTTCTAAACGAAAAAGATGTTGCGGATAGACACCTCTGGGGAGCCTTCAGCCACAGGTCAACATAACATGACGAGGACCAGCCCATCAATCGAGACCGAAAATCGAGGAGGAAACAATCAATTGATTGCTCAAGACCACGGGCTGGGGCGCTTGCTGGGGCCTATACCGGGAGGTACTCCAATACTCCATGACCGACACGAGTATTATCGAGCAGACGCATGCATGGAGGGTTGACCGCCAAGGGGTAAATAGGAGGGGTCAGGTTATTTGTACGATGGAGGAATATACCACATGTTGAGACAATGTATCACCAAGCGGATTGTAAGGAACGGGTAACGGATATACAAAAAGCGGTTCGATTGGTATCTGTCTGTCTATACGAAGAAGAACCCTGCCGTCCAAGTTATGAGCTTGGGCGAGCAGGTTCATGTATGGTTAGAGGAGGCTTTGACGTGGCTTGGGGGGGAGAGTTCTCCATGTAAAAAATACAACACAATGCTACATTTCGCACAGTTCACGGCAGGTTCGCGACCAGTTCATAATGGCCAAGTGATACACACAAAGCTCTGCTGGTTTGCGTGCATGATCAAGCTGCCAACTCCTGTTTTAACTCTCTTCAACTCTTTAACTATCTTCGCTTGCTTCATCGAACCAAGACTTTGCAAAACTCCAAACCAGCCTGTCCCATCCAAAGCCATAATATTTATTGACAAAAACAGACAACCGCCTGCTCTCAAGACAGACAAAGCAAGGCAAAACTCCTCTATTATGTACGATTTTTCTTTCTCTGTTCTTCTTCTTCTTCGATTGGTTCCCACCCTATCCTCCACTCCTTTCTACTTAAGTTCTCGCTTCTCCCTGTTCTTTCTTCACTTGCTTTTCCTTATCCATGTCACGCATCTCCTCATCGCCACGCGTCTTCCTCCTCCTGCAACTCCGTTGCAAATCTCATTTGCATCATGCACCTCATCCCTCCCAACATCATGCAACCCCTTATAAAAGACCCCATCTCCGATCGAACCCCATCCATTCATCGACTTCCCTCACGACTAAAAAAAAAAAAAAAAAGTATTCACTCCCCCAAACCACAAAAAGCAACCAAATCCTTCAACGTACCCTCCTTCCCCCATTCCGCCGCGCACATCTGCAGCGCTCCCAGCAACGTGTCCTTACCAGGCAATACCGCACACGCCGGCAGACCATCTTGCCTCTGCCTTTCCCATCCTCCTTCCCATTGACTTTCCTCCTCCTCTTCTATTCCTTCCATCCTATCCACCATCGCCCCATTCAGATACCTGTTACCCGAAGGCGAATCCTTCGCAGCCTTCTCACCCAGCTTCCTCAGCATGCTAACGGCCAAGCTGACAATGTACACCAGATCCCCATCCCGCTTGTTATATTGCTGGTTCGCACCGCCGCGCCCTGTAGGCCTGACGGGACCGACCGGTTGAGACTCGTATTGCATGCTGAGTTGACGAACGAGGTGGAAGAGGTTTTGCACGAGGCCGTTGCCGCAGGAGAGCCATACTCTGGCGACATTCACCCCACCGCTGGCGGCAGCTGGTCCGTTTTCGGCTGTCGTGTCGGCACCTGCTCCGGCTCCGACGGGACCGTCGGGGGTGATGGAGGCGATAATGTCGGCAGCTAGAAGTCCTTGCATGAGGAACGGCTTCCTGACTTCGATTAAGGAAGGGATGTTGGCGGGGCGCGTGTTTGGAGCAGAAAGGTCTGGGATGGGCGAGATAGCGAGGGCGAAGGTGCGGGTTATTAGCAGGTCTGCTGGCGACGCTTGGCCTGGTGAGGGGGATTCGCTGGCGAAGATGGTTTTGTAGTACGTCCTGTTCGGCTGGTCGCGGGCTAAGAGTTTGGCGAGCGAGTCGATTGCGTGTGCGAGGTATGGGTGAAGGGAGGGGTCGTAAGGCGTGAAGAAGAGGATTCCCGGGTCAGAATCGTTGCCGTCGGGTGAGGGAGACATGCTTGGAGCTGGCGAGGGAGCGAAAGCAAGGAGGAATTGGAGCAGGCAAAAGGCTTGTTCCCTCCCTGGCATCTCCACGCAGCGCGTGATGTTGGAGAGCAGGATGACCAGGTCTTTCATAAAGTCCAGAGTGTTGACCTGCGTGCGGAGCAACATCTCTCGAGTGCCGAGGTAGCGGATGGCCATGCACAGGAAGCGGATGACGGACTCGTCGGCGAGACAGGCCTGATTCTCCTCGAGGAAAGAGAGGTTGCGTAGGATAGTGGTGATGGCTATTAGCCTGTCGGCGGCGTGGTCGAGCTCGTACTCTTGCGAGCCGAAGAGGGGGACGCTCCGAAGGGCGAATTTCTCGATGCGGCAGGCGCGGACGACATCCTCATAGGAAGTGATGGTAATCTCGTCGGAGGCTTCTTCCGAGTTTTCGGCTAGCAGATCAACTTGCTCCTCAGCGCATTCTATCAATGTTTCTACCAGGTCGTCACAGTGTCGAAGATCAAGCGGGAGATATGGCTGAGGAGGGTCTTGCTTGCCACTTTCTGGTGAAGTGGCCGACAGTGTCCCGAGAACATCCAAGGCAAGCCGTACTTCGCCGTGGATGCCACTTTGGATGCTCTTGGTTAGAGCATGTACGTCGATGTTGCCTAGATCGGTAAGATGGGGAACGTCTGGCTTGAACTTCCTTAACTGTTCCGCAAAATGTTCTACCGAGCCAAGATCCACGCCGCCATATGTGGTAACCTCTCTCGAACAAGGTATGTAGACCTCTGGATCCCGGGTCGGCTTGGGGAACCCAGGCGCAGCCTCAACTCCCTGCCCTGGAGCCGCCTGGTTTTCTGGGTGGGCAGACCCTGGCATCGACATGCTTCCAGCCTTGTTGTGAGCCGGCGACGGCATTGGAAACTCTTCTGCTGTTGGTGTAGGTTGTGAGCTCCTCGACAGACTGTTACGCGGGTGGCCCATCGGGCCGGCGTTCGCTTGTTGTTGTTGCCCGGGATGCGGCCCAGGAAAGCCATTGACATTCGGTTGTTGCGCAACTGGGGGCTTCATGGGTGACTGCATCTGACCCGGTTGTATAGGTAGCTGTGGCCCGGCTGGCGTCATCTGGTTTGGCGGCATCTGCCCTGGTGGCATCGGCTTCATGAGTTGAGCTTGCTGCATGTTTTGCGGATTGGACATAACACCGGCCTGCCTAGCCCGCTGTTGTGCCGTCCACGCCTCTTCGAACTTTAGGATATTCCGTTCGTAAACAGTCTTGATATGTTGCGGCGCATTAGGCACCTGTTGGACAGGATACCCGAGCATCTGTGTGATTTGCGGCCAAAGATTCGACTGCGTCACGTTGCGATACCCTCCGAACTTGTGGTATACAAGCTGAAATAGGGAGGCCAAGTTTACTGGGCGACCTTCAACAACCGGGCTTATCTCCAATGGCATATTTTTGCTGTTCATGAACGCCGTCAAGTTCTTGAGGAACGAATTGGGGTCTCCCCTCCCAATAGGCTGCTGCTGTTGTTGCTGAGGCATCCCCTGCTGGGGGCGCATTACCGGGGGAACCATCTGTCCTCTGGCAGCCATCAAGTTACGATGCGCCGCCTGAGCTCGCGCTTCAGCTTGAGCTTGTTGAACGTGAGCATGTTGCGCCTGAGCTTGAGCCGCATTGTGTGGTTGCATCATGTTCTGGCCGGCCATCTGTTGTTGCATTTGCATGTTTGCCTGTCGCTGAAGTTGCATCTGGTACATCAGCCGTTGCTGCTCCATGGCGTTTCTGGGCTGGGGCATTTGTTGCATATGTTGGGGGAACATCTGGCCTTGCATCTGGCCGGCCATCTGGTTAGGCATTTGTCCTGGCATTATTTGTCCTGGCATTTGTCCTGGCATTTGTCCTGGCATCTGGCCAACCATCTGACTCGGCATCTGACCGGCCATGTGCCCAGGCATCTGTCCTCCCATTTGGCCTCCCATTTGACCTCCCATCTGCCCTCCCATCTGCCCTGGCATCTGTCCTGGCATTTGTCCGCCCATCTGTCCCGGTATTTGCCCGGGCATCTGACCGTGTAGCTGTCCCTGCATCTGTAGCTGTTGCGGCATCCCAGCCATCTGTTGCTGCATCATCTGGTTGGCCATGGGGTTCGGCGACGGGCTCGGTCGTGCTGACGCTTGCGCTTGCGCGAACTGCTGGGGGTTGAAGTTTTGGGCGAAGTTCTGCTGCATGTAGTTGGGCTGAGGCGTGCCGCCGTGGTCGGACGGTATGGGCGAGTTCTGCGGGAACTGTTGCGCGGCGGGCGAGAAGGGATGTGGTGAGGCCGTAGCCACTCGCTGAGGGACGCTGCCGGGGCGCATCTGGTTGCTCATTATGGGCGAGGGCGTCGCATTCGCGGAGCCGTTCGGTTGTAGATGGGGATAGGGATTCGGCTGCCCTGTCGGTGGCTGGCCCATACCGGGCTGCGGTTGAAACACTTGAAACTGTGACTGCTGGGGAGTGTCGGCGCGTGAGGTCGGAATCATGCCGGGGGCCTGGCGCGGCGATTGGCCTACACTGTCCTCCCTGGGCCGGGGGCGCTTGGAGGGGATGATGGGGTTCGTCTGGTACATGGCGTTGTTGAAGGCGGGCGAGGCATTGCGCATGGGGCCGTTCTGCATGGCGAGCATCTGGGGGTTCGCAAAGTGGGCGGGGTTGATGGTGTTTCCCGGGTTGACGTTGAACTGAGCGGCGACCTGGGGATTGGCAGTGGCCATGAAGGCGGCCGGGTCGATAACGCCGGCGACGGCCATGTTGTTGGTCATGGCGGCCGGGTCGTTGAGGTTAACGTTGGCGTTGACATTGAGGTGGGGGTAGCCGTTGCCATTGTGGTTCTGGACTGCGGCATCGTTCATCCAGGAGCTCATGTCGGGTATGGTTGGAGCTGGAGCTGGGTTAGATTAATCGTGTGGTCGAGGTCGAGGTAGTCGAGGTGTGGGCGGCGGCGGCGGCGGCGGTTAGTAGTGGCAAGTATGGGAATCGGAACGGTCACCGTCGAACCCATCGGCTGTTACCGCGTGTTTTCCTTCGGTCAAGGGTCAGCAAGGCATATGCCAGGGCACCAGCATGGCCTAATGAGGAACTGATTGATGAGAATAGGGCGTGTAGTGACACGGCAGAGGCTTGTCGCGATGGAGCACTTCAGTCGCAGTCGCGTCGCGGGTTTGGCGCTCTTTTGCGTGGTCGGGAACGGGGACGGGGAACTGGGACTGGGAATGCGGCGGACTGGCGAGAGCGAGACTGGGACCGACTGGCACTTGCGACTGGGTGCTTGGTCGCTTTGGGTGGGTGCGTGCTCAGCTTGGTGCTTCGGTGTAGGAGACTGGAAGCAAGAGACGGGAGTGTTTTCTGGCTGGACAGAACGAATCACGCCCGTGCGCTACAACGATCCCGTCACTTTTTGGGTCCTTGTCGGCTCTGCTACCGTTCTTGACCTCTACTGAGACGGCAGGGGGCAGTGCTGACTCAGAGTGCTGACTGCTGGCGGGAGGCTGGCAGACAGCTGACAAGCAATATTTCGGGAATGCTCAGCAGTTGTTTACCCCAATTCGGCAGCTGGCAAGAAGCTCCATGAGGCTACCTATGAGCCGAGTGCAACCAACGAAGGGGAAAGTGTCACTGAACACCGAGGAACACCAGAGTGTTGTGTTTCCGCAATGGAACTGGATAATAGAGAGGTCTTCAACTACTGCCAGTCTTAAGAGCCATGGCTTGGCCGTACCTTGACGGGAAAGTTTCCATGCTTCAGAAAGCAGCAAGAAATACCAGGCACATGATGAAATTAATGAGCGTCCACTTGGGTCGGGCCGAGGTTTCTCTGAGACTCGTGTTTTGAAAGGGGGATGCAAGAACTCGAGGACTGGAACTGCTATCGGAAACCGAACAGATGAGGGCTGGAAGCTCTGCATGGGCAATGTGATGTTGACTGTCCCTGACAGAGAACCATTGTGCTACTTTCAACGAGCCATGGAAGCTGACCAGAGGTATAGGGGCTAACAAACACAAAGCCTATGTGATCGTTGAGCTCCAATGCATGTATGCTGGGGCCCAATCAGGAAAATTCCAATACCAATAAGATCACAGAGCTGTAGCTCCGTAGCTGGTGGGTGTAGTTGATTCCGAAGTGACAGGAGGATAGAAGTGACAATAACGAGACCAGAGTCTTACCTGCGGTCTGTAAGTTACCAGTAGCTCGTGTAGCTAAGGGTGGTTCCTCAAGCGCGGTCGCGGTTTGCTCTTCTATGGGCTGGTCGGTTGTATTCTTGATGGTGTCCAGCCAGCTGTCCGTCCAGGCTTACGACTGATGGAGGAAAGAAGATGCTGCTTCAGTGGTGAGTCTGGTCGGCCCCCGACCAAGTCATTTCCCCGTTTCACAACAGGCTAGCGCAGCCATAGTCAGCATGGCCAATCATGGCCAACGATGATGACAGCTAGTGAGATACCTTAGTAAGCTGCAGGTGTTGGTGTGACCTCCCGTCCTTCACTAGCAGGCCGTAGCAACTTTTCTTCACGAATGTCCCAGCTGTGACATCTTGCCATCGATGTCTGGCAATGTCGAAACAAATCGCCTCGTGGACATCCCGGACCACTGTCTTGAGCTGATTGTCAGTGTCATAGCAACAGCCTCGTGGAGATCGTGGATGTCGATGCTGAAACCCGTTGGTATATCTGGGATATGGATAATCTCATCCATTTGTTTGTCTTATCGTGCTGGGTTTCGACCCTAGGCTGCGGTATCCTTTTTCCTCTGCCATTAATACGTGAGTTCGTGGCCAACGTCTGAAAGCCAAAGTGTGGCCATGATCGTGGGTCCTTGGACCATGAGCAACTCGGTGCTGTAGTGATAATAATGTCCAATGGTGGTGCCTAGAGGTAAATTTCGTTATGACATGATGTGGGTGTACCGTAGGGCGGAGGCAGTTCCGTTCATATCCGCTTGTCTTATCGCTGTTTGTGTCAAGCTACAATGTCAGTAGGAGGAGAAATGGACGTTTCATTCCTCATCTTTATTGTCTTTTTTTCGCTGATTCTTCAAGTCGCTTGACCGCTGCAGCTGGCTCCGTCATCTCGTCACGTCGTCTCTCCCGCTTGCCGTGCGCTTCGGTACATGCTGCGTACCCCACCAGCCACCAAGTTGAAATCCGGCAGAACTGGATTGGTGTCGACCGATCAACATTCCATGCCAAATGATTGGGGGGGTTCGTTATTTGATTTTCGAAGCCATCTCTCTCGTGATGAAAGTGAAAGTGCTCGATGGTGGTTTCCCTTCTCAGGTTGTGCTGGGGTGTGTGTCCTCATCCATCCACACATGGGCTCGATCAGTGGGCCAGGCGTTGGTGTTGGTGGACAAGGTACCTGGACTGGTCACCCGCATCACACTGCCGGATACACGGCCATGGGGAGTTGGGCAGCCCACGCGACGCCATGTGCCTGATGGATTTTATCGGGTTTCCTGGCAATTCTCCGTGCTGTGATGATGAATTCGGTTGGAAACAGTTGTCGTTGTCCATGTGTCCTTCGCGGGTCTCCTTCGTATAAGATGCCCTGTCGTTCAATTGCTCCAAGTGACCATCTGCACTAACAATTTCCAGTGGAAGACGGTACATGGTTGGTGTTAACGGCGATGAAATCTGTCGTCAATCAATCCACAACCATGGTCCGCACATATTCGAAAAGGGGAAATGATGGAAAGAAGTGTCTGAGGAAGCGAGAAACGATGGAAAGAGGAGAACGAAGTTACAGAAAGGTGGGCAATCGAGCCATTTAATGCTCTGCTGCTTTTGGTGGCAGAGTCACTCACCCCTTTCGCTATGTGCGGGAGCTAAAAACCCCCGCCCTAGCACAGGGTCGGGCGGGAAGACATCTGCGAACATGCAATCCCCTCGTCATCTGCCCGACACCTTTTGAATCGTCCCATTCCATTCCATTCAGTTCTTCCTTTTCCTTCTTTTCTATTCGTGCTCACTTGCCTCAATTCTTCCTTGAGAAGCATCACATGGAGGCGCAAGTGAAACTCGGCACTTCCTCCAAGGCTGGGCAACACCCACACGCACATCGCCGGCGTACCTTGCGTTTGTGACCCAACAGCCACGCCCTCCAATCCAAGGTACCTGAGCCCGACACAATGGATACCTACCTTGTCACTTCATCGTCAAACTTCTTCAGGAACCGCCATTCCAGATGATGTGGGCTTTGTGAACGGGCCATTGTCGAGTCGAGTCAAATCCTCTGACAAGCAGAACTCACAAAAGCGATCGAAATATTTCAACATATTAACCGATATTGCTTATTGAGGCACCCGATGGTGGTTCCCATTCACTGGCTTTTCATCTTTTGAAAATTCCAGGCGCATTCTTGAACATCAAAGGGAACGTGGTTTTCGAGGGTTTGATGTCCCACACTTGTCTGGAACATCAAGTGGTCTGACGACATCTATCTTATTGTAGTTTCCTCCTCCTAGGCAGCTCGTCTTCCAGAACCAGACCTCCATCATATTGTTCCGCTTTGGGTCAGCTATGCACGACGTCTGTACGACTTGTCCCACCACCCACACACTTCAATGTCATACAAGTGCTCTCGGAATGTCTTGTGCCTCTTGTTGACTTTCGGTGCGACGAAGATGACTTGCAAAGTGTGCCTGGGAATACACGCGGAAATGGGCTGTGCCAGGTTCGTAGAGATACGGGCAAAATTATCCATGCATGTAAAAGCATGTGAGCAGTTGTTGCTTAACTACAAGTGCAGTTTGAGCCCGGGTTTAAGCAAGTACTTTTCAGCCGAAACAGCATTTAGAGATAATGATGCTTCGACTTCCAAGGGGTGCTTACGATATGCTACCTTCTCAGGTCTTGGTCCAAGAAAAGAGACATATGTTGCGACGAAGAAAAGCCTTTATGAATAAGACATTCGCCAAATCAAAAGAAAGCACGATCCAGTCCGAATTTGAAGGCGAAAGTCCAACAGTGAATGAGATAAAGTAGCCGTACGTGTATAAATGGTTCAATCAAACATACATATACAGTGTACCTTTTCCCAAGACTTCTTGACTGCTTCGGGATGTTTCTCCTAATCCCGAAGACCCGGAGGGCCGCACCGGATAAGTGGGGTAAATTCGGAGCTGTGGGGCCGGGACCGGCATACCCATCGACCAACATCCTGAACGCCGGGAAAACAGTCCCTGAGACATTCTACCTACAGGTATAGTACCCGGGTTTATGGCTAAGATGCCTGGAAGAGACCGAACAGTAATTCTTCCATTTAACGCTGTTCTTGACGGCTCTTCATGACGGCTCTTCACTTACGGATGTTCCTACAATGAACTGTCTATGGTCCGTGCAACCTGCCATTCCTGGACCGATGAACAGCTCACAGTTCAAATGTTCAAGGATTACAACTTTGCGAAGGAAAACCAGAAAATAATATCGGCTCCGAGGTGCCCGGCTTTTGATTCCCATGCAGAATGAGGCATAACCTTTTGCGCATTTTGTCTCGCAACGAAGCAGCCAATTTCCATTCCCTTCACCCCAGCAATTTTCCGCTGCTCTGTCCGTCCAGACCTCAAAGTCTTGGCACCAACAACAACCAATGTCAAACTCAACGTCAACCCTTCCACTTGACATCAAAACCCCGGTTTCCCATTTTCTCCAAAACTGCCACTCCTTTACAATCCAATTCCACTCCAAACCGGACTTCAACAACATTCTCAATCAACATGCCCAAAAGGAAGTCCACTCATGCCGAGCCTGAACCTGAGCAGGCGACGCGTCGACGCTCTTCGCGGTTGAGCAAGGGTGTTGAGCCAAACGCGGAGGTTATGGCGCCTGTGAAGGAAGAGAAACCTAAAGCAGTCCCTACTGGGAAAAAGGGTGGTAGGAAACCAGCTACGGTCAAGGAAGAGGAGAAGGAGGAGGAGAAAGTGGAGGTAAGAGTGACACGGAAGAGCTGATGAATCGCGTCGCGAGGATTGCTTGATGTCTTTCTTCACTTTCACTTCCACTTGCACCACGAATTCACACGTATCAACAACGCCAGATTTCATTATGACAACACTACTGCCCCACCTTTACTCAATGACATTACCTATAACTAAACTAACCCTCCTCACAGGAACAACCACCAACCAAGCGCTCCCGCACCACCAAACCCACCCCTCCCCCTTCCCAACCCCCAGTGGCAGCCAAACCTCCCACCACCTCCACAGGCAGACAATACTGGCTCCTAAAAGCCGAACCCCAAACCCGTCTCGAGAACGGCCACGACGTGCGCTTCTCCATCGACGACCTTGCTGCCCGCTCCTCCCCCGAACCCTGGGACGGCATCCGTAACTACTCGGCCCGCAACAACCTCCGCTCCATGCGGCGCGGCGACCTAGCCTTTTTCTACCACTCCAACTGTGCCAACCCTGGAATCGTAGGAGTAATGGAGATTGTTAAAGAGGCGGAGGAGGATTGGACGGCTGTTGACCCTGGCGCTGCGTACTTTGATGCGAAAGCCAAGGCGGCCAAGGAACAGGGGAAGGAGAATCCGTGGAGTTTGGTGCATGTGGAGTTTAGGGAGAAGTTTAAAAGGGAAATTGGGTTGAAGGAGTTGAGGGAGTGGGGAGAGAGGGGGGGAGCGTTGGAAGGGATGCAGTTGTTGAGGCAGAGTCGGTTGAGTGTGAGTCGGGTTGGGGAGGGGGAGTGGGAGTTTTTGATGGAGAAGGCTGGGGGGAGGACGGGGAGGTGACTACCTACTACGGAATGGTAGAGGGGGTGAAAATGGATAAGGAGTGAAGTTGGTGATACCCCTTTGATGACGCATTTTGAAGTATACTGGCATCAGGAAAGAGTTCCGGATATCAAAATGGAATAACAGTCACGAAACCAAGAGGAGCAACAGAACGGCTCCAGTAATAAACCAACCATATAATGCAAAAACCAACAAACTAATTACTCTTTCATGGGTATCATCAACCAAGTCTACCTCTAAGCCTTCTCCTGTGCCAACTCCCCCTCCAACCCCTTCTTGGTAGCCTCCAACACCGTCCTGATCGCAGGATCCAAGCTCTCGATCTCCAGGATCTTGCTGGCCCAATCCACGATCTTTCCAGCAAGCACCTTCTTCTCCTCCGTCTGCTCCGCATACGCCTTGCACAGCCTGGCCAACGACTCGCGCAGAGACTTGGGGAACTCCGGCGTGTTGATATCCACGCCAATAAGCGGTTGCCTGATAAAGCAGCTCGCAGTGCACGCCGACTTGGGGAAGCTTTCCTCCATAGCGGACAGCACGTGCTGGGTAATCTTGGATTGGCAAGAGACATGGCCAAAAGTGGCAAACATGTCGAAGAAGGCTTCGCATGCTGCAGCGGCATAGAACGGCTGCTTCTTAGCAATGTCGAAAATGGCCATTGGGATGGCGCCCGAGAGAGCGGGCGATTGTTCGAGCTTGCGGGTAGCTTCGGCGTCGAAGACGGGCTTCTTCTTCTTCTCGCCAGCATCAGGGTCGGGTAAGATGAGTTCGTCACCGTCGAGTTCGTCATCCTCGTCTGAGTCGTCCAGCGCGATGTGATCACCCTCGATCTCAGTCCCCTCAGTAGCCTTGATAGCTTCGATCGGGTTGACTCCCCTCCGCACTCCCTTCCCACCCATCTTGGCCTCTATCCTCGCCAACCACTCCATCTCGCACCTAGCATACTCCACCCACAGGCTAACCTCCCCAGTACAGAACCTGCATCCTCTTAGGAAATACGCCCTCGCCCTCTCCATATCGCCGTGCACCGCCGCATTGCGTCCCGCCATCGTCCACAGCACTGCGCTCCTCGGGTGCATACGGATAGCCTTGGTGATAACCCGGCGCCATCGCTTCGTGGCCTTGATCTCGGCGGCAAAGTCGAGGTAGGCGATCCAGAGCGGGATGCACCCCGGGTGTTTCATGACGGCGCGCTCGAAGATGCCGAAGACGCGGGCCTCGGAGGGGCGGGGGTTGGAGCCACGGATCTTGAGGCGTTTACAGCGCTTGGCGCGGAGACGGTCCATGGAGCGCTCCCATTGGACGTAGGAAAGAAAGTCGGAGGGTTTGGTGCCTGGGGAGAGGACGAGGTGCTCGAAGTCGGAGCGTTTGGTGACGAGGGAGCGGATTTCATCCTGTGGTAGGGGATGTTAGAGGCGTGGTCAAAGATGAAAGATAGAGAGCAAGGTGGTATGAATGGACTAACCTTGTTGAAGATTTCCTTTTCCTCAAACTCGCGGAGCTGGGGAGCTGCCCGTTCGAGGTAGAAGCGTGCCTTTTCCGCGACGCTACCCATGGTGTCGGATTAACTATGACCGATCGGTGAGTGGTGATGTGGTAGTGGTGATCGTGGCAGAGTGCTGTCGTGGTAGTTGAAGTGCTTAAAGGCTGCCTTTCCCGGTGTTGATGTGGCTGTCGATGTTATCTCGGTATCACCAAACAAAACAAACCTGAATGGAGTTGCACTTTGCAGTTGTCTGCAGTTGCACAGGCCGGGTGGGACAGAAACTTTTTAGTGGAGACCTGCAGACAGGGATGTTCAGTTGTTCACCTTGCGTTCACCGAAACCGGTGGTCTGTGCTTGCTTGTGCAAGCTTACCCCACCACACTTGACTCTTCTCTTTCCTCTTTTTGTTGACGTGAGCGGCTTGGAATTTCTTGAGAAGGTTGGGGTTTGTCTTGGCACTCCGAATCTTTCACACGATGCACCATTTCCGGGAAGGGCGGGCTGGGCGGCCACTGTCACCACTGACGTGCAGAACGTGCCTCGGAAAGTTGAAGTGGTCCGAGTGCCCTGTCCGGGACTAGTGGTCTTGGCGGTACCCATGCCACTTTAACCGAGTGTGGAAGTGACATTGGGGGATCCCGCTCCTGGACGGGCTTATAAGAGGCTCTAACAATTAAATTCGCCAACCGTCGGTCGCCAATCGCCCCGTAAACTCCGGGCTGTTAGCGATTGACAGGGACCACCTGAATCACGATCCTGCGCTTTGGCGTCTTCTCTTCTTTCCGAGGCAGTTTGTCATCGGATCTTTTTTTTCTCTTTTCTCTCTTTTCTTTCTTCTTGCTTGCTGGCCATTGTCTCAACACTTTCCTTTCTGGCCTCACCCTCTTCGTGGCTCGTCATTGTGTTTACTCGATTGGCGATCAGCGGCCCTGACATGTTGTCCACCAAATCCCACTAACTCCGGATCCGACCCCTCCATTGCCAATCTTCCGTTCTTAGGAAGTTGCGCGACAAGATCGAAACTCCAAGCCCGCGATATCTCCGCGACATAACGAACAACTGCTGCTGCCACCATGGCGTCGTCCAAGTACAAGGACAAGGACGCCGGCGTCGTGCTCTCCTTCAACGGCCAATGGATCAGCTGGACACACACTGTCGTTGCCTATGGTATGTCATTGTTTACTTGCGGTACTAGAGGCTATTCCCAACAACCATGTCATATGCTAACAGCTCCAATGCGCGCCATCAGCTGCCTTCTTTAGTGCCCTCGTCGTCGGATGCGCCCTCCACTACCACAAGATCGTGAAGAACGAGTGGTATGGCTACCCTGACGAGTGGTTTCCCTCCGTCTCTGCCACCATCGGCGACCGATATCCCGAACGATCCATCTTTATGATCTTTATCGCCATCACTTCCGGTACGCTCTACAATACAATCCCCCACACCACACAATGCGCCTTGCGCTGCCATGCTAATGTCCGGCAGGTCCGAGATTCGCCCTTGTTGGACTCTGGTATCTCTTGACTGCCAAGCCCGGCCGTGTTCTCCCCAAGGCGATTGCGCTTTCCGGTGTCATCCGAACTCTTACTTGCGGCGGCTGGACCTACATCACCTCGACCGACGACCATGACTGGCACGATATCCTCATGATCTCGTACATCGTCTTTACGATTCCTTGGACCACCGGATGCATTGCGCTTAGCCCTCCGAACGCAAAGGCGATCAAGTACAGGAAGTGGATTGCTGGAAGCTTCTTTGGCACATTGGTTCCCTTGGTTTACTTCTTTATCCAGCACAAGGTCCACCGCCTGGCCGGAGGTAGGTCCAAGTTACGGAAACACTCTTGCGACAAAGGGAACACAATGCGCTAACCTTTGCGCCAATGCGCCGCACAGCTTACACCGTTTACGCCTTCTTCGAATGGTCCCTCATTCTCTTCGACGTTGCCTTTGATGCGGTAACTGCTTTGGACTTTGACACGTTCGAGGTGGTTATCAAGGATGTCAAAGGCGCGAGCAAGGGGTACGTCCAATGGCTCCCACGATAAGCCTCTGTTCTCTCTGTTTTTGCGTGCTTCTGTACATACACCACCATGTGTGCAATGCCCAAATCAAAAAGACAAGCCAGATTCTAAAACCGACTTTCTGAATAGTGCCAACGCCTCGTCCGTTCCTACTGCCGTGCTTGAGAAGGAGTAAGCCAGCCATTGTCCCTTTCCGCTCCTCCCGTTCCCGTGTTTCAGCGCGATCCAGACACTAATTAGTATGGTACACAGGAAGGAGAAGGCCACTGCTGGCGTATACTCTGCAGGGTTCAACCTGGGCCACGCTCTCGACATTGCCGCCGATGTTTACCATGGCGTACGTATATTACCCGGACTATGTACCACAAGCCCTTGGAGAAGTTCTGTCTGACATGGTTGTAGTTCGTCTTCTGGTCTACCCTGACCAGCTTGGGTCTTGTCATTTGGTGTAAGTCAAGGTTCAAATCCCACTGCTCAGCCAAGCATACTGATCTTTGTAGACTTCCCTCTCTGGCACATGGGCATCTCTGGCTATGAAGCCCTCGTCATGACCACCATTGCCCCCATCTTCCTCGGCATTCGGCCTTTGCGCTCCCTGGTTGTCAAAAACCAACGCCTCTTCCATGTCCTCTCGCTTGCTGGGTTGGTGGCCTACAAGATTCACGACCCCGTCTACCGCCTCTTCACCGTCGGTTTCGGCGTCTTTATGGGCTGCCTTGCCTGGGCTGCTACTTGGTCTTCTGACTCTGTGCACCCTTCCAGACTCGAGAGCCGCGTCGTTGCCTGGCTCGCTGGTCTTCTCATGTCCTCTGTTGCCAAGTTCGCGTGGTACACCAACAACCCCATCTGGCCCGTCATGCACGCCAAGAACGGTGGGTGGAACGGTACCGGTCTTGTTCTTGCCGTCTTGGCTGTACTCAGGTTCACTCGCAAGGCTCCCCTTAACAGCTGGGACATCAACGAGCAGAAGAATGGCTCTTCGCTCCTTTCCGCCCTTGGCATTGGTGGTCTCTTCTTCGCTATCCACTCTTTGCTCTCGGATACCAGCACCATGATCCTCTGGGTTTGGGGTGGCTTCCCTGTCCGTGGCCCCGTCTCCAATGTCCATGCCTACTACACCATTGCTGCCATGACCGGTGGTCTCCTCATTGGTGTCTTCAGGCCTGGCATGGTTACCAACTGGACCGCATACGGTGTTGCCTGCGTTGGTGCCGCCATGCTCACCTTGTATGAGCAGTGGTTCGGCTACTATGGCGCCTTGATCCTGACCACCTACCTCATGGCCATCGCCGTGCCCCTGATCAGCAAGGCGGCCAAGAAGAGCCCAGCCGTCACTTTCGGCGTCGGGTTCCTGTTCTACAACCTCCTCGTCCTCTTCCACGTCTGGGTTGTCGCCTACGCCTTCGTCCCTGGTGGCCCGTACGTCCGTGAGCACACCGATTGGATCATGATCGCCACCATGCTCACTATCGGCGCCGGTGTTTTTGACCTCATCTCCGGACAAGCCAACCGCAAGTACGCTGCTACCACCGAACCTCGCAGCTCTTCGTTTGGCCACCGCAAGTACCACGTTGGCATCCTCGGCCTCCTCAACATCCTTTTCCTCGTTGCCAACTTCCTCCGCTTCCCCTCGTATGACTATAAGCCCCATCACGCTGACGACCGTCTCTTCACGGCCGGCATTTGGACTATTCACTTCTCGCTCGACAACGATATGTGGTCTTCTGAGTACCGTATGCGCGACCTCATCAAGGAATTGGAAGTCGACGTCATCGGCCTTTTGGAATCCGATCTCCAGCGCATCATTATGGGTAACCGCGACACCACCCAGTTCCTCGCCGAAGATCTCGGCATGTACGTCGACTACGGCCCGGGCCCCAACAAGCACACGTGGGGCGCCGCTTTGCTCTCCAAGTTCCCCATTCTCAACTCCACCCACCACTTGCTTCCCTCCCCCGTGGGTGAGCTTGCTCCTGCGATCCACGCCACGATCGATGTCTACGGCTCCCCAGTGGACGTCTTCGTCTTCCACTCCGGCCAAGAAGAAGACCCCGAGGACCGCCGTCTCCAATCCGAATACCTCGCTAAGCTGATGGGTTCCATCCCTGCCGACCGGCCCGCCGTTCTGCTCTCTTATCTCGTTACCAAGCCGCTGGAAGGGAACTACAACACGTATGTCTCCGATATCTCCGGCATGCACGATGTCGACTACACGGATTGGGACAGATGGTGCGAGTATATCCTTTACAAGAACCTTCGCCGCACGGGCTACGCCCGCGTGAGCAGGTCAACCATTACGGATACGGAGTTGCAAGTCGCCAAGTTCGTCGTGCCCAAAGATGAAGGGGACAAGGGCAGGATTTTGGCGGCGAGTGAGGAAGAGAGGGATAGGAGAGTGGAGGAACAGGAGGTGCCGGATGGGTGGAGGTTCCCGGCGTTATTTAGGGGAGAGGGTGTTAGGGGGCATCAGTATCATGTTTTTGATGAGCCTAGGTATTATAATTTCTAGGGGAGAAAGGGCAGAGGAGATGGATATGCAGATGGTGAGAGGAGTCAAGCAAGGGGAGAGATGGGAGTGCGAGCTAGGGGTTCAATTGGTCTTGTCTTGGTCAGATCATTAGATGGGAGGACGTTAAGGTTGGGGATTGGGAATGATTTGACGGGTTAATGATGGACGAAAACTCGAAGATAAGCTGTAAGGATATCTTGTATGTTATGGGTTTACATGTAATGGATTGGCGTTGGTATTTCCTGTGTAATTGGTGTGCCGGCTAAGCATTTGCGTCGGAGAACGTCACAGCGTCCAGTTCTCGTCTAAGTCTGGGCGCAGTTTGAGGTTGGCTTGGCTTTCCCAACTCTTGAGGCATGTTCCTTCCTCACTACCATGTCTTATTCTCACGTCTACGGAAAGAGCTACCCGACTGGAGGACAAGCAGCGTACTAGGTCACGGCCAGAATCGGAACTCGTACTCCACCGGCGAAGCATGCGCGGCGTCCGGGCACAAAATCCAAGGGACGGGAGTCGGTGTTGACGCTTGTCCAAATCTTCACCCATTTTTCTTGTTTTCTGCTTCATCTCTCTCTTTCTCGAACCGACAATTCCCGCCCCGAGCCACTATGCCCGCTGGACGCCGGTCGCATCTTCACCCATTACAGCCGCATCTCAAATACTGTACAGTACAAGCTGGCGTCGAAAAGAGTGAGCCATGGCTGACAGGCTTCTAGAATCCCTCAATCACTGGGAGGCATCCAGAGTCTCACCAATAATATCACCAGGTTAGCCGACAAGCAATATGCCAATGCCCCCGCTTCCCGACGCCACATCGCAGTCGGGCACGTGTCAGACAGCGTTGAAACTGACCGCAGAGCCTGACCTGGCCAGAGAACTCAGCTCTCCTCACGAAACTCATCATCCATAGCTCCGAAGTGCTCGTGGACCGCCCTCAGCCAACAGCGCCATTGCCATAACTATCTCAGGCATCTATTTTGCAGTAGACATAGCCAGGTTCGACCTGTTGGCTTGCTGGTGTTCGCTATCAGCCAAGTGAAAATGGTTTCCGAGCGGGGCATAACGATCCTTTACGAGCCTTCCCCCCCTCAGAAACCCGAGGTCGAGTAAGTTTCTTCGCTTCCCATGTCGTTGCTTCCTGGGTCCTGAGCCGCGTGTTAACTGCGAATTTTGAACAGCATCATCTTTGTACACGGCTTTACTGGTCACCCAAAGGCGACTTGGACTCTTGCGGCGGAAAAGGTCAAGAAACACAGACCGGACGTCAAACACGACGTGTATTGGCCGAAAGACGAACTCCCAAAAGCGCTTCCAATCGACTATCGCCATTCTTTTCTTCGGAACTCCCCATCGAGGTGCCGATCCTCGAAATGCCGTACATCGTCTGCTTGCGTTCACCGCCAAGAAGATTGGGTATAGAGATCCCGCGCATATAGTGAACGCCTTGCTACCCAAATTGGACGATTACCGAAGGCATGTGAGCCTTACAGACTTCATATCTCTAATATCGACGAAAGACTGGACGGTTTACACCTTTCAGGAGGAATATGGGATTACGACGTTTGGTAGTAAACAGGTTCGTTTCCATGCCTCCCCTTCTCAAGTATCCTTTACCTTCCTCTAAAAATAACTAGCTATTCGTGAAAGAAGCTAATTTGGCGCTGGGTGACTAGGTAGTTGAAGACGGTTCATCATCTTTAGGTGTGGAAAGCGAAATCTGTCGGCGCATCAGCAAGAATCATATGGACATGTGTCGCTTCCACTGTGGTTCGGATGATCGCGAATACCAGAAGGTGGTTAAGGCCTTTTTGGATGACATCCTCCTCAAAATCCGTCGTCAAAGCCATGACCGAACAACTCCAGTTGTTCCAAGCTCTAGAGGCACACTTGGGCATCAATCGTCCTCAAGGCCTTTAGCAAGCTCCATCTATACACCGTCTACCACGGAGTACCAACAGCCGATAGGGAATTATTCCGGAAAGGATATAGGTCACCCTGACCCTAGTACACCTGCATGGGATAGAAGTACCAGAGGCGAAGGATCTATGGAACTCCCATTGAGGGGAACTCGTCTTTACTCGTGGGCAGTTCCAAAACAGCGCTGAATGCGCCTCAAATGTTCGTCATGGCCCATGCTCTTCACCGTCCCCTGGGCTGTCAGTGCCATCAGATCCTCAATACCAACGCAATAACAGTACAGATCAACGCACAGGCTGCCCCCCGACAACCATTTCTCCGTCTGAACAACTTTCAGGTCTTTGGGCGCAGCAACATGTACAGCACAACATTGGGGAGGCATCGTCTAACGACACATCCCGGACACTAGGCAACAACCCATCGCACGATCAGAGCCTGTCATCGCCTGGGCAAGAACGAATGTTTGAGTCAATGAGCACAACGCTACGCAGCCCACCCACGAGACGCGTAATGTCACACGGACATCCGACCTCGACCCTAACCCAGCAGCACGAGGCTCGCAGAGCCGCACGGCTGAGCCTCTCGAACCCTTCAAAATGCTTCAGGCAACCAGGCCAACTCGGTCGGAGAGTCTATTCGACCGATAGCACAACCTACCCGAATCCCCTCAATAATCCCTGGC
>RAOO01000106.1:0-94150 GCA_009805345.1 Neurospora sp. FGSC 26628
CAACTGCGGGAGAGTCGCCTGCTCTGGGTCAAGGGAGATCCAGGCAAGGGCAAGACCATGTTGCTATGCGGTATCATCGACGAGCTAGAGCGGCGTGTTATCGCTGACGGCGGCAACTTGGCGTATTTCTTCTGCCAAGCTACCGACTTGCGCATTAATAACGCAATTGCCGTGCTACGAGGCTTAATCTACCTACTTGCCCACCAGCAACCACGCCTGCTTTTATATCTACCGGAGAATACATACCCCTCCGATGATACAATGGCATGGATCGTCCTATCTAAGGTTTTATGCGAGATGCTAAAAGACCCGAACTTGAAGGTCACCTATCTAGTAATTGATGCTCTGGACGAATGTGTGACAGACCAACCGCAGCTTCTCAAGTTGATCGTCCAGATATCATCTGTGTCTATTCGTGTTAAGTGGCTTGTATCTAGTCGCAACGAGGTGCAGATCGAAGAACAGTTGGCGATCGTCGCGCAGCAGTCCAGATTCAGCCTCGAGCTAAACGCCGAATCTATCAACACTGCCGTCAGTACATATATTCGCTACAAAGTCCTTCACTTGTCGCGGCGGAAACGGTACAACAGCACAATGCAGACGGAGGTACATGACTATCTCTCTTCTAACGCGAATGGGACTTTTCTCTGGGTGGCCTTGGTCTGCCAAGGACTTGGGGATCCGAGCGTTCGGAAGTGGGAGACACTAGAAAAGTTACGGGCATTCCCCCCCGGGTTGGATTCCCTATATGCGCGGATGATGGAGCAGATTATTCAGTCCAATCATGCGGATCTGTGCAGGCAAATTCTTGCCGTCTCCTCTATCGTTCGCCGACCCATCAGCCTTCAAGAACTGACCACTCTCGTGGAGATGTCAGACGATATCTCAGACGATCCGCAGTCCCTGGAAGAGCTTATAGGGCTTTGCGGCTCGTTTTTGACTCTTCGAGACCAGACTGTTTATTTTATCCACCAATCAGCCAAGGACTTTCTATTAGGCAATGCTTCTGATAAAGCTGGTAACCAAACTTCTCTGGAGACATTCAAGTGGATTTTTCCTTCTGGGAAAGAAGATGTGAGCTATACCATCTTCTCGAGGTCACTTAATGCCATGTCTACAACACTGCGACGCGACATATACGGCTTAAGGGCACCGGGATTTCCGAGTGACAAGGTCCAAGTACCGAATCCGGACCCGCTAGCGACGGTGCGGTACTCGTGCGTCTACTGGGTTGATCACTTGTGTGACTCAGTTTCTAACACGAACACAAAATGGCATGATCATTTACGGGATGAGAAGGTTGTCCATGAATTTCTTGAGACGAAGTACCTTTACTGGCTAGAAGCTCTAAGTCTACTCCAAGCTATGCCTGCGGGCGTTATTGCAATTAGAAAGCTCGAGGGCCTACTAGTAAGTACAAGTCTAACTCCGTACTAGGAAATTGGTCTAACTAAAGATATAGGGAGGTAATAATCAATCGCAGTTATCAAAGCTTGTTTGGGATGCTCACCGGTTTGCTCTATCTTATAAGTCAATAATAGAGCAAGCTCCACTTCAAGCATACATCTCAGCGCTTTTATTTGCTCCAAGCGGTAGCTTGATAAGGAGGAATTTCAGGGCAGAAGAACCTGAATGGATTCGAACTAAGCCGGCTGTGGAATTGGATTGGAATGCATGCCTCCAGACCCTAGAAGGCCATAGCGGCTCCGTTTCCTTAGTGGCATTCTCGCCTGATGGCCAGCGGCTTGCGTCCGGTTCGCGGGACCACACGATCAAGATCTGGGATCCGGCTTCGGGGAGCTGCCTCCAGACCCTAGAAGGCCATAGCGGCTCCGTTCTCTCAGTGGCATTCTCGCCTGATGATGGCCAGCGGCTTGCGTCCGGTTCGTGGGACCACACGATCAAGATCTGGGATCCGGCGTCGGGGAGCTGCCTCCAGACCCTAGAAGGCCATAGCGGCTCCGTTCTCTCAGTGGCATTCTCTCCTGATGGCCAGCGGCTTGCGTCCGGTTCGGGGGACGAAACGATCAAGATCTGGGATCCGGCGTCGGGGAGCTGCCTCCAGACCCTAGAAGGCCATAGCCGCTCCGTTGACTCAGTAGTATTCTCGCCTGATGGCCAGCGGCTTGCGTCCGGTCCGTGGGACGAAACGATCAAGATCTGGGAGCCGGCGTCGGGGAGCTGCCTCCAGACCCTAGAAGGCCATAGCCGCTCCGTTTCCTCAGTAGTATTCTCGCCTGATGGCCAGTGGCTTGCGTCCGGTTCGGAGGACTATACGATCAAGATCTGGGATCCGGCGTCGGGGAGCTGCCTCCAGACCCTAAAAGGCCATAGCCGCTCCGTTGACTCAGTGGCATTCTCGCCTGATGGCCAGCGGCTTGCGTCCGGTTCGGGGGACGAAACGATAATGATCTGGGATCCGGCGTCGGGGAGCTGCCTCCAGACCCTAGAAGGCCATAGCGACTACGTTGATTCAGTGGCATTCTCGCCTGATGGCCAGCGGCTTGCGTCCGGTTCAACGGACTACACGATCAAGATCTGGGATCCGGCGTCGGGGAGCTGCCTCCAGACCCTAGAAGGCTATAGCGACTACGTTGATTCAGTGGCATTCTCGCCTGATGGCCAGCGGCTTGCGTCCGGTTCAACGGACTACACGATCAAGATCTGGGATTCGGCGTCGGGGCGCTGCCTCCAGACGATTCCTATTAGTACTAGGATGCCCAATATCTCGTTTGACCCTACCAATCGCTACCTACATACCAACGTTGGACGTATTAAAATAGTTACAGAAACTACCGAAAGCCAAGTTGTACTAGATAATCCAGAGAGCCATGGCTATGGCTTGGGACAGGATAGGTCTTGGATTACTTGCAACGGCCAGAACGTACTGTGGCTGCCACCGAATTACCGACCGTCTGAATATAATGTCCAGGGACGGATGATATCCATCGGCTGCGCATCGGGACTGGTKTGGGTTATTGGCTTCTCGCAAGACATATAATGTATTCCATATCGTTCTCAATTCCGGTCTCTCTATTTCCTTTTCTAGCGTGCCACTAAAAGGGTCTGGGAGGACAGGCAAATTTATAGGAATTTTGTAAATTCTGGTACCTTCTACTGTTGTYAAGATGAYGTATTCCATTATGAAGAAGCAAGACTATTCTATCCCTTGACTCTCCTTTTGCAGGTGCCTGTACGGTCCAGATGCTACGGGATTAACTCGTGACTGCCCAGTCATGGCTAAGGGTAGTGCAATGGTAGAAGCCTCAACTCTCCTCGATCAGATAAGTGGTCTCTTCCTTAGTAGTGTTTGGGAGAGCCAACACACTTGTAGTAGCGTCGCCACAGCTACATGGTCTTCCCTAGTCTAGATGCGGGGGATCGCGGTTTAACATGCGGCTTTGTACCACCGACTGGGTGCTGAAGGTACTCCAAGACTGACTTCACACTAGGTAGTAATTCGGCTCGCATGGGTGACAAAATGCTATCCCTCTTTCTGGATTAACTATGCTGACTGATGGGAAGAAGCTCAGTCTTGTGAATGGTCGTTACTGCCACTCCGACATCTCTGGTTCAGAATTCCGCCTGCGGCTTTGAACTTGGTTGTAATAACCCAGAATAGGACAGCGAGTTCTACAACTTTACGCCCCCGCCGCTGGAGGATAAAGGTCACCGTGTGCTCCCATAGAACCATGGTATCAAAGCCTAATTTAGAATTAACCTTCAATGTGCTAGCCCGCCTCATAGCCTTAGCCGCGCTTGGCGTGAGTAGGTGGAAACGGTGTATTTGGTGAGCTTGGCATGAGTGATGGGATGAAAACGCTTCTGGAAACGCCAACGTTTCTACACCTCTGCTGGCGTATGAAAGGTTAATTTTTGACTTTTGCCACAGCGTAGCATGTACAGAAAAGTGCCCAGCCGCTAACCTCTGTTCTCCTACTTTCTGTAGGATCGACGTACTCGCCCTAACATTCATATCCCGGCAGAGGTGTAGCTGAGCCATCAAAACCCCTGTTAAAAACTACAAAAAATTACTCCTATAGATAATCTTCCCCTCACTGGCTCATCTATGGGAGAGCGGACGGGATCCCGAGTTTTCCAGTGGGTATGGTCGTATGTGATTGTTCAATGCGCAACATTTGCTTATGAATGGTGCGAACTCTGTTCTTGATTGCATCATCGTGTGATCGTGTGATGACCAAAGCGGAAGTTGAGGTGTTGTGGCCGTTGGACACTCGCAAAGAAAAGGTAGGAAACAAACCAATCGCCGGCAAAGAGCCACGGAAAGGACTCCCGGGACTCTTCAGGAGGGCCAGATGAACTTTCTTGAGCTGGGAATCATGGTCGTTATTCGTTCTCTTTGGTCGTTATGGTTGTGGATTGCTGGACCGTCATGCGAAAGGTGCCTCTGGGCGAATGTTGATCGACTGATGAGGTTTGTGGAGAAGCAGAGAAAATTCAAACCTGGAAGGAATGGCTCCGACGGGTCGATGAAAGGCTCTACTCGATTCCCATTCTATCGACCAGTTGCTCCTTCCAAAAGTCATCAACCTTTCTTCCTGTCGTCGCTTTTTGCTGATGCATTTGGAAGGCAGGCACGAGCGACATGACTGCCTCAGCATTAGGTAGGTTGTGGACCATCGCAGTTCGGTAGTTCCGCCCCGTCTCCAGCTGGCGCAGGGGCAAGTCGGTCCGTCTTCTTCCCCTGAAGAGTTGGGGTTACAGTGGCGGCCGGGCGATGCCGAACGGCCCACTGCCGACGTTTCCCTTGCATCCTGTCAAAACTTGGACACTTTCAACCACCTTTCCACACAACAAGTCCAGAGTATTGGAATACGGGATGCCATCGTCGCCCTCACCGACTCAATGCATAATGTTCTACGAACTTTGCTACCAACCGAGATTTCCAAGGATGAGAGACGCCATCTCCGACTGGTGCGGATCTCTCTGATGCCCGTATGAGGTTGTGCAGCCAAGAAGCTTGGCCCTTTCCCGGTAGTTGGAAATGTAGCATCGAACAACAAAGCCGACTTGTTGAAGAACAAAACCAGCGAAAGCCAGGTGCGTCGATGAAGTTAACGTCCTCCGAAGGTAGCAGGGACTAAACGTTTAAGCGTGCCAATAGTTGTGGTGAACGAAACCCTGCCCCTATTCCAAGATCCGATAGGCTTCAATGGTGGAATATCTCTTGTTTCAGCAAGGCCAGCCTCCGTCTTCGACGACCACTGCAAGGATTCTCACACACCGACTTACGAAAATGGAAGCTCGATACTCGATAGAAGCCGTCGACGTCCGTGACCGAGCCGCATTGTGGGGCCCCATCGATCCCTTCATTCAGCCTGAATGCAACCTACGGAGCCTCCCCTTCCGCCACGAAAAGCCGGGGTAGAGTAGCGTTATCCCAATCTTGGGTACGGGTAGGTGGCTCCGAAAATGGGGCAAGTAACAGATTTGGTGAAAATTGCACCCATTCCTGTTAGTGACTTGCACTTCCCATTTACGGAGCCACCTAAACGGGGATCGAACTACCGGTAGGCATGAACTTGTCGTGATGGATACAACCCTCTCTGAGACCACCTCCATGGACTCGGTCCTTGGCTTCAGAAGAATGGCAACCTCGAAGGTGACAGGGCGACGCCAATGTAACCCGGAGACACGGCTGGACTGCCTAAACTGGTCCTGTCAATCAAAAGCGACGACAAGGAGCTCGAAAGACGGATATATAAGACCTTCACGATCGTCGTGTTTCGACTTCTGTTTATCCTCTCACCATCACCAGCCATCACCAGCCATCAGCCATCCTCTTCCCCAGAGTTTCAGATATATCAGACACAATGGTTTCCCTCAAGTCCCTCCTCCTCGGCGCCGCCGGTGCCCTCGCCGTTCCCTTCAACGCCACCGAGTTCTCCGAGCTCAACGTGCGCGCCGGCACCCCCAGCGGCACCGGCTTCAACAACGGCTTCTACTACTCCTTCTGGACCGACAACGGCGGCAATGTCAACTACAACAACGGCAACGGCGGCTCTTACTCTGTGAACTGGCAAAATGCCGGCAACTTCGTCGCCGGCAAGGGCTGGAACCCCGGTTCGGCTCGCACCATCACCTACTCGGGTCAATTCAACCCCTCCGGCAACGGCTACCTGTCCGTCTACGGCTGGACCCGCAACCCGCTTGTCGAGTACTACGTCGTCGAGAACTTTGGCACCTACAACCCTTCGTCGGGCGCCCAACGTCTCGGATCCGTCACCACCGACGGCTCCACCTACGACATCTACAAGACTACCCGCTACAACCAGCCGTCCATCGACGGCACCAAGACCTTCAACCAGTACTGGTCGGTCCGCCAGCAGAAGCGCACCGGTGGTACCGTCACTATGAGCAACCACTTCAATGCGTGGGCCAAGGCTGGTCTGCAGTTGGGCCAGCACAACTACCAGATTGTGGCGACGGAGGGATACCAGAGCAGTGGATCTGCTTCTATCACGGTTCAGGGCCCTTGAGCGATGGATTCAGTTATGTATAGGAGAGATGTCGGTATGGTGTTAGAGATGGACTGCAGGAACTTGATATATGTTGACAATCAGAAGTTGGACATCAGGAAGGAGCGGGCGTGGTAGTCCTTTGACAAGTTCTTCTCTTCTACCAAACTTGCCTTGAGTACTCCGATCAATTTGAAACTCCTTCAGTTACACTTTTTCTCCTGAAAATTCAATCGTCTCCTGTTCTTGTTACACTCTACTCGGCACCGAAGAAGTTGAAGAATCTTGAACCCTTGTAGCGTGCATCTCAACAAAACACGCGACTTACACCGTCTTCGAGTTTCAGGCACAAGCTGAACAATGTCATGATATTAGGTGTGCGTGCTTTTGTCCGCCTCAGCACCCCTGGCGGTGAAGGTGATGCACCCAATGCCACTGCCATGCCAGGTCGTTACAATCTACATGCAGACGTTCGGATCTCGCGTAGCACAGGGAATATGCGGAAAGCAGACGTGCAGGCGCCACTTCATATCTGGCATGATCCTATTGACGCCTCTCAGCCTAGTGCATCCCACCGCTATGTCGTACCTGACGAGATAAATAGCGGCCGTTCCAATCCTGTGAGTTTCTCCCACAATTCCGGATTTTCCCTCAATCCTCTTTCAGCGATTTGCGTTCATGGATAACGCAAGCAACATTATACGCAGACGCAGTGTTCCTCCGGGCTTGCGGTCAAGGCCTTGACTACCCACAGCTCTCTGCCGGCCATGGCAATCGCCGCGCGACTCACATCCACTCACTCGTATCTGACAATGTCGCCTTGACTTTTTATTCGGCTGCTCACAGTCTTTCACAGTCGACGGAAAAGGATACAGCACTGTCACTCAAAGCCGCTCCTGCTCTCGGGTCAGATCGTGCCACAGTGGCTTCTTACCTCTCATCCCCAAATGGTCCGTCTGCTCACGAATCCCAGGAACATCCGGACATGTTCGACCCGTTCCGTCGGAGTCGGTCTAAGAAAACAGCAACAAGCCGGTCCCGCACGCACCCAAAGCATGCGTTGGCAGCCCTATTTGTCAATCCCATTGCCCTGACTGGGTAAGCGCGCTGATTGCAAGCGTCATGCCTCGCATCATGCCCACGCAATTAGAACGAACGCGATCCGAGCGGGATTCCGATCCGATTGTGGCGTGGTTTGGAGGTCTCGGAAGAGGGACCAGGATATCGATGATCGAGGCGATAAGAATTGAGCGGTCAGGGGGAGTAGCCAGTGGGAGCTCCAGCAGGGAGAATATGGTTCAGTTGCGTCTAGTCCAGCGACTCACAGGCGCGGACGACTGGGAGACCGCTACGGTGCTTAGACTACGGACGAGAAGTTACCATGCTTCCGAATGGACAATGGAAACCCAATAGCTTCACCGAAGAAGAGCATCAACGGAAGACAACAAGCTAGGCTTCAAAAAGGAAGGAATTGCTTTCCGAGCTCTTTACCGCTCTTTCTCGGTTGTCTTCCGTTGTGTTCAACATCAGCATAACCTTGGAAACAAACTTCACGATCCCTAAGAGCTGTCTTTGGATACTCGTACTACAAAATGGGAGTGGCAGCACCGAGAAAACGAAGCCGACAAGCAGTGGCACCTCAGCAAATCTCCGACACTCTTCCAACTCCAAGCCAACGTCAATCCCAGCCCTCTGAGACAAGCTACACGCTTTCTTCTGTGACTGAGACAGCTACAACATTAAAAGCGACACCCTTCCTCCCGACGAAGCTACTTGTGATACTAGAAACTCCAACCAGTTTCTCGTCCCCCGTGTTTGCAGCAACAGCATCATCTTCACACAGTTCTGCCGTAGCACTTGGCATCGTCTTCGGCGTCTTCTTCGGCACAATCATCTTCTCCTTCATCGTCTGGCGTCTCTGCCGTCGCCGTTCAACACCAAAGTCTTCAGCATCAACTTGGCCATCATCAGTCAAAGCCACCACCGCCATGCCCGTCAGATACTCTTCAACCATGCGCTACCCGCAGAGGCCCACAATAGCCCGAATCAAAAGCGGCGACCGTAGAGAGCGAGCAGCACCAAGCGAAGAAGCGGAAAAGGTGCATACAACAGCCAACGTGGTCAAGATCATCCAGTCTGATGCACCCGTGCAAAGCTCTAAACGGGATTCCCGTCCAGTTTCACATGGGACTGGACGGCTGGCACGCCATCACCGTGATCTCTCTGTTTCCCGACATCGAGAGTTCCCGCATCCGGGCCGACAAGCAGTGGTGGACGTATCCAGCCCTACTACCGAAAAACGGGATACTCATGACGTCCATCCACCCGCGAGGTCGAGGCACAAGTACGACCTCGACGACAGGCCACCGGTCAGGGGTACTAATCGCCAAGATGATCCTTACCATCCACCACCGGTGATATACGTCGCCGGACGAGCAGCCCATGAAAGGAGCAGTCGAAGAAGTCACGAGCGGGTACCACAACAACACCCACAAGGACACGGGCAGGTAAAAACTCACGAGCGGAGACGGATTAGGAGATCACAACCTGCTAGCGTAAGCGTTGTTCAAGAGTCAGTAGTACCTGCGGTTCATGCCGCCTCTGTCTCAGCACCCGCGGTACCGACATCGACGAGGAGGTATCAGCCGCCGAGGTATGAGTCAACTTCTTCCGCGACAAGTAGCTCAGGCCTGTCGGACAATATTGGCGAAGAGCCACCAAGCGTTCCATTCTCATCGTCGTCTTCAAGTTCTTCGGGGAGAGGGGGGAACTGGTCGCGACGACGTTCACGGTCGCAGAGTCCGGCTAGGGTCAGGTTTACACTCCCTTCGGGGGTGGAACAGTATTTGGATGCTGATTGAGTGATATCGATGATATCACAGCCACTCGCTTCTCGTTTAGTTTCCTTTGTTCTTCCCTTCTTTACGTTCTTTCTGTACAATTTCTTCATGTATTGTTTTCTGCAACTGCAGCGTGCGCAAGGGCAATCATTAGACGTATTTAAAAAGGGAGTGATGCTGGCTATTTTAGAGTAGATAGGGGAGGGACAATTATCCAAAGTGAGAGAGAAGTTACACCTAAGCTGTTGATGTTTCTTGTTTTGTGTACTTTAGGACAATACACAATTTCGCTGCTTGCATAACTGCTGCATCCCGCCCTGCGCAGACAGAGGCTTTGTTTGTCATGCAAGCTGAGTTTTGAACAAGAAAAATATCGCGGAGGACAAAAAGAAAAAGAAGAGACGGAGAAAAACAAGAAAACCGGAAAAAACCGCAAAAAAATGAAGATGCCCAATAACAGGATTGAACTGTTGACCTTCGCATGGACTTGATATCAGAAGAATCGATATTAGTACGACGCTCTAACCAGCTGAGCTAATCGGGCTTTGTTGAAAGATGCGCCAAGAATTTCATCTGATCAGGGCACCCGCAGCTGGGGTCAGTGCGCGCGAACTGCAGTTCCGGAGTGCCGAGTGCAGATGAACGGTTCATCACTTTTGTCGTTCGGACGCTTTCACTGCAACACCGCCGCAAAGAATCACGGAAATACATATAAAACAAAACTGAAGCAACAGAAGATATAAAAGTTGTTGGAGATGCCGTTTTATCGCATGCAAATGGATACAGTGTGCTAATACAATTGAGTGAAAGGCAAAGGTCCAGCACCAAAAACAACGGACCTTTGCCGTGCATGGTTCGTGCGCAACCAATTTGACTCCCCCCTTTTCGTCATTCCTTGAAAGTAAACAAACCACCCTTCACTCCCTGTTCTGCCCCTCTCACCTTTGGAGCACATACTGTAGCCTTGTAGCCTCGCAGCCTTTACACCTGAATTGAATTACTGGCCTGCATGCCACCACCAAGGTTCTCGGTCCCTCGATAGCCTGCCGCAGGCTGCCAGCTGATAACCTTCACCTTCACCATGCACCGGAGTCCGCCATTACGCAACCTCTGTGCATATGCTCATCCTCTTAATGTTTTGTCGTCAAAGCTTGTCGGTCGACTGAATCTCTCCCCTTCTCCAACTACCAAACACAAACCCCATTTTACGAAAAGTCAATACAACACTTGACACACCTTTTCCATCTTGCAACCACGCAACTACAAACTCAACGCAACAGCAATCTGCAATCACACCAGACGACTTCATTTGTTGTTTTCCAAGCATCAATTAATCGCGCCCAAGGACAACAAGCCAAAAATGTTCTCCTTCCTGACCAAAACGGTCGCACGCCTCGCTACCCCCCTCATCTACCCGATAATCGCCCCCATCCTCCGCCCGGCCAACTCGCACGCCGTCGGCTATTTCCAGCCCATCGAAGCCGAATTCGACTGCGATTATGACGATGATCGCGTCGTCGTTGCCATCACAAAGGTGATCGACAATGTCGACATCGTCGGCAAGCAGATCAAAGCCGTCGTCAAGGCGCCTATTATCGTTACTTCTCGCGTCGTCGACAAGTCGATTGAGGTGGTGACGAAGCTGAAGAGCTCTGCCCGCGAGACACCAGTTTCCACTGCTAGCCAGATTGTCAAAGACGTTGCTGGGGTTGTTAAGCCCTTTGTACCATATTTCTTGTTGAGGTACGTTCAGACTCTTATCACCTCGCGCTCAGCAATATTTTGCAGACAAATACTGATCACTCTTACAGCGGTATCAGGACCTACAGCGGTACCAAGACCACCAATAATCCCGCAGACCGCTGGTGGATCAAGCCCAAAGAGCCCAAGGCAGGGACCTGGCACTCAATCGACCAAACCCGCACGTCTTCCTTCGTCAGGGGCACCACCTCCTCCGCGTACCCTTCCCCTCCTCCTTCATGTGCCCATCGCTCCTTTCCCAGGCGCAACAGAGTCTCTCCTCTTTTTGACGCCGCAGCGCCGACCCAGGAAACGGACACCATCACCGCTGTGAACCTCCCTTCTAGCGCTTACTCTCCTGATATCAACTCCTCTCCGCGTTCAGAGGGGACGGTATCTTCGCTGGACCTCGGCAGCACCATCTCTTCTCTGGACCTTCGCGAATCACTGGACTCGCTGTCTAGCCTGGGCGCCGTCGATGGCCTTACCAACGGCAACGGCAACGGCGTGGATTCCAATAGTTCAAGCGGCCGGACTTCCGTCGCTTCTGTCGAAGTCCATCCTGCCAGTTCACCTGTCGATAACGAATTGACCGCCCCTTCCGAGATTTCGCTGTCGTCCCCCTGCGCCTCAGATCTCTCCGAGATTCGCCTTCCGCTGTATTCACCTCCCGCCCAAAGCGCCTCCAACAATATCAATAGCGACGCCGAGGAATTTTCCGACGACGAAGAGGACACAGTCAACAGGGCCAGGGCCATCGCCTTCCGCTCTGACCATGAGGAGACGGACCGCCTCGATAGCTCACTGGAGCAAATTCCTCAGTAGGATGAGGGGTGCCCAGCTGAGCTTGTCGATGGCGTGGTGTTGACGCCTTTCGGACCCGACAACCAGGGTTTGGAGGTCGACAGAGAAGCTCAGATGGGAAGCGCGGAGCGCGAAATCGAGGACGGGACGGAGGAACCGTTCGAGACTGAGAAGGTAAAGGATGAAGGAGAGGAGCAGGAATCAGCCAGCACCCATAGCCCCGTCACCGTGTCGTCTCACCAAAGGGGTGACGTCACCGCCAATACATCCATGCCGCCCGAACAACCCCAAGAGCTGGCAGAAGGTCCCATCAGCGACACCGAGACCGTCTACCCAGAGGAGGACAACCTCGAGCCATACGTCTTCAACTGGGAAGAGAACGCCTTCATCGACAATACAGGCCACCTCGACACCTGGCAGCGCTTTCAAGACGCCAACTTCGACCCCAACAAACAGTACCTCCAGCGCTGCCACTGGGAGGGCGTCACCGAAGCCTACAAGCCCAAGCAGGCCATCACGCACTACCCCGGCCCCGCCGACTCATCCGGCCAGCAACCCTCCCTTCCCGTTCCCGAGCTGACTGTCACCACCCCCGAGGGCGACACTTTCTGGCTCGACGACCCGCTGCCTTGGAACCGCCTGTGCATGAATCGGCGGTGGCTAAGCCAGAACTTTATCGATGAGAATGGACATTTGGATACGTGGAAGCGGGTGGCGGACGAGGAGCAGAGGGAGCAGGTGGCGAGGGGACAGCGCAGGTTGCAGAAGGATAACTGGGTGTTGTCGAAGTTTGCGCCGCTGGAGAAGAAGCCCGAGGGCGTGCCGGAGATTACGGTTACGGTGCTGGGGGGGAACACGTTTTATTTTGATGAGCCGAGGAGTTGGGCGGATTTGGATGATGATGATGATGATTGGTAGGTAGGGGGAGCGGATTGACATGTTGGTATGGAGTAACTGAAGGAAGCGAAAGCTTTTGGGATTGGGTGAAGAAGGAACTGAGGCAGGAAAGGTTTCCGAAGTGGTTAGTTACAGAGGAAGTCAGATATAATGTGGGAGGCTCTAGGAAACGGGAAAAAAAAAAAAAGAAAAAAAAAAAAGGATCAAAACAGCGAGATATAACGTCAATCATGTAGCATACCTTCAGATTGTAGACAACCATGATTGGCAGAATAAAAAAATGAAAACTGAGCAACACAACAATCTTGGATTCCACTTGCAATAGTGTGACGTGAAATGAATTTGATATTAGTGGTGGATGGGCGAAGGGAAGCTGCTTGTGCTGCAGTCGTAGGGAGAAGCAAGCGAGAATGTTGAGTGAGCGGAAGGATGAAGAAGGCGTGGTGTTCGTTAGAGGAATTTGCTAATACGAGGCAAGTATTCCAGTAGTAGGTTAGATATCCTCTTTTCCTCGATCAAAAGTGTTGTGAGAGGGGGTCGGCGAAAAGGGTGGGGGGTTCCAGGTTTCCCTGACCCGGGTCGCGACCAACCCGCCCGTACTTTCGTGCCCAAACTCCGTCCGTCTGGTCCATGCTCGTCCCCTTTGCGACCACCTCACCTAGTCCGCTAATTCAACAATCGCACTTCTCCATTAAGTCGTCGACGTCCACAATTCTCACAATGTCGAGGGCAATCGCGCCTACCCCGCCACTGGTTGGCAACCCAGTTCAGCCCAGGGTCAGTACATGATGACAGCCCTCGCTCCCTGCCCTTTGAGAGTACCTCTCCGAAATTGCCATGTTGATCCATACAACACCAACCATCGATACCATTTTCCGCCGCAGGTCACCGCGCCGGTGCTCTTTTTGGCAGCATCTTCAGCCTAGTCTAGCAGCCGTTACAATCGTTAGCTATCGCTATACATTCGTTATCAATATCACGACCGAATTCCTCCCTCGCTACGGGCTAGGCGTATCACGGCGCAGCTCTCGTTCCCAACCGTCGTCGTTCTAAGAGTGGGAGCAGATAAAGTATGTACCAGCTCTCTGTTACCTCCTCGCTCGCTCCCTTGCTGCTGGTGCTGTCAAAGCGTGAATATGGAATCTAACAAGCTTGTCTGCCACAGTCTTCCCCGACCTACCATCTAAGCCCCCGTCTTCCATTCTCCATTGCTTCAAGCCCCCAACAAGCGCCACTCCGACCCCCGCCAGTAGCTGCCCAAGATGGCCGGCCACAGCTTCAAGCAGCTCGTCTTTGAGCAGTTCTTCCCAGAGAGAGTCCCACTTCCCAATCCCGAGCCTATCATGACCACCTCGCCAGTGCCTCTAGCCCCGACGAACGACACAGAACAGCCCGAGCAAGAAGTCAACGCTCCGGAATCTGCCTTTTCTTGGGCCGATGAAGTCGAGGAAGAGCTTGGCGAAGAACAACCAGCACCGGTCGTGGTACCGGTACCAGCTGCTGATGACGACATTGAGGATACCGCTGAGAAAGACGACGTACAAGTCACCACAATTCCGCTACCAGATGAGGCAACACCCGCTGCTACTGATGTGGCACAGCCAGAGTCAGATTTCCCAGAGCTGGAGTCGCCAGGGTCGGAGCTGGCAGAATATGAACACGAAGACGGTTACGAGTCTTGTGTCGAAGACTATGACGAGTCTTGTACTCTGAGTCAAGGCTCTTATGATGATAAAAAGAAGCTTAGCCCAATACCTGAAGAGACTGAGTCAGAAGGTTCCCACGATAACCTCATACCGGTTGACAATCCGGACGAACCGGTTGAGCCAAAGGGAGGAGACCAGGGTGACATACAATCAACTGAGCTACAAGAGGAATCATCACAAATGGTTCCGGAGGATCCTACTGCTCCTGAAATGCCTACAGATTCTAGTCCACCTCAGCTTGGGCCTGAAAGCTTCCCGCCTTTATATGTCACTCCAGGCAGAACTGGGCTTGCTACAATTCCCGGTAAGCAACAATACCCCCTTCCAAGTCACATGTCAGCTGACTAGTTTACTTGACCCAGGCCCATCCGGTGGTGTTACGCCATTATCTGCTGGTGAGGGACCGTCTGTTGAAACAGAGAGTCACGGAAATACCGTTCCAGAACTCGCCCAAGAGGATTTAGCGGATGACAAGAGTGAAGGCGACGGTTACATTGTCATCGGCAACGATGATTAGTATCTCGATGCTGACGGCAGCTGGAGGAGACTGGGATATGGGGAACGGCAGAACATCGAGGCCTGGGAAAGAGGAGAGGCTGAACTCACAACTCATGTTGAGCCCGATAATGAAGGCATGTACCGAACCATGCATAACCAAAAACTCTGAAGATCTTGAAGCTGACGTTTGTAACTCACCTGCAGCCGAGTCCCCTGATATTCCCACGTTATGTCATGTTCATCGCGAACCTCGCTCATCCAACTACTCGGACGATAATTCATCGGATGCATCAACGGTTATTGGAAGCCATTTGGAAGACGAACTCCAGGACCCGTTTCAAAGACGGTTACAAGACGAATTCCGGGGACTTCCACAGCCTCCTATGGGTACGATGGCCTCTATGTTCGATTACGCTCCTTCTTCCGAGATTGCTTCCACACCTCTTTTGTTTTGTTTTGTTTCATTTTATTTTACGTTGTTTTACGTATCTTTTTTTAAGTTGATCGCTGCTTCTAATGCACCTGCGTCCAAAGATAGACTCACAGGACCGACGGCCGCTGCCAACTACGTTCTTCCCACATTAACTAGCTCATTCGACAAGGACACGTTCCTTAAAAGCCTGTCGGAGATTTCCAAAAAGGGAAAGGAACGCAAAGAGAAACTTGATATGCGGATGAAGTCGCTCGAAACTGGGGGCAGATTCGATATCATCTTCGAATTGAACAATAGGAGAGATCATATTAGAATGCCGTCGGAAGCACTCAAAAAGCTGGAAAATTCAGAAGACAACATCAGCAGCTTCGCAGAACCTCTCATGAAGCAAACGCAAGCACACCACACTCCGTCAGGAAATGTCTCTGAAGCTGGCAGTGAGCAAATCTCAGTCAACGACGAGATTGAGCAGGAGAAAGCCCACTCAGAGAGAGAGCCAACCGAAGAAGAAAAGGCCGAGAAAATCAAACGCGAGGAGGAAAAGGCCAGGAAAAAGGCAAAAAGACAACGTCGCAAGGACAGCAAGCGCACAGAGGTTCAAACAAATGTGCGCGACGCTAAAAGTCAACCAGGCGTTACCACTCAAACTTCTGAGATGGAAAGAACAGTTATCCATGAAAGCGATGAAGAGTATGACCCGATCAAAGCTCGAAAATCCAATGCAGATAAGAGCAAGATGTGGGATAACGCTAAAAATCAAGCCCGTGATATTCTAAAGAAACATCTCAAGGAAGAAGAGAAACTACTTGAAGCTGGGAGAGCCTTTGATAAAACAATTGATGAAATGTTGGGAAACCCCGAAAACGCTCAGAAAGAGGTTGCTGAAGCGGAAACAAAGGCTGAGAATCTGCAAGCCAACCAGGATGAGCCCGAGAAGCCAAAGGTCCTCGAGGCAAGGAGAGACCAAGCCTCAGAGTACAAGACGCCCGCAGAAGAAAGGCGCAAAGCCGAGCAGGAAGATGCGGACCGCAAGCTTGCAGAGCAGATTGCCAAAGCCGAGGGAGACGAAATCACAGAGAGGGCCGAGGACGCCAAGCCCAGAACACTGGACGAGCAGCAAAAGTCTGAGCAAGAAGAAAAAGATCGCAAAATAGCACAGCAGATCGCCAAAGCCCAAGAAGAAGAGGCCGCAAAAGCTTCCGAGGATGCAGAGAGCAAAAAGGTAGAAGAAGCTGAAGATTTAGCCAAATCTACCGAGGCCGAAAAGGACAAGGCCCTAAGAGAGCGGGCCAAGGCCGCTGAGGCTGAAATGCTCAAGGAACTCGGACAGGCAAAGGCTAAAGTTGCGGAGGCTGAAAGGCTCAAGGACAGCGAAAAAGAAAAGGTCAAAACGGCCAAGGTTGAGATGGACCTAGCCCGCAAAAAAGCCGAGGCTCTCGAAGCGATAAGACTCAAAGCCGTGCGAGAGGGCAAAACCAAAGTTGCTGAAGCACATGAAGACAAGAGGCGCAAAGCACTCGCAACGGCCGACAATGCTTCAATCGCGGAAGAACAGGCGTCTGAAAAGGTCAGGATGTACGAAGAGGAAGAAAACAAAGCGCGTGAAAACCTCAGACTTCTCGAAATTGCGAGGCAGGACGCCGTCAAAGCGGAGAAGGCCAAGGCTGCTGAGCTTGGAAACTGGAACGTTGCCGTAAACCCCAGGGCCGCCGCAGCTGAAAGACGCAGGATCATTCGCGAGGCAGAGAAAGCTACCATGGCTAAAACCACCGTCGAGGAAACCCCAAAGACTTTTACGCCGGGCGGGAAAATCACGTCTGTTGCTGAAAAAAGAGGCCGTGCATCAAGAGGAATAGGCAACAAAGCCACGCCACTCGAAAAGGTTTCGAATATCGTCAAATCAAGAAGCGAAGCAGCCAAAGACACCAGTCGCAAGCACGTAGCGGCCGGAGCTGAGAAGCGCCGGGAACTCGAGGCTGCTGGGGCTGAAAAGCGCAAGGAGATTAAGAAGGAGAATCAGCAACCGGGCGTTGTGAAAACTTCTGAACCAACCGTTCCCAAGACTCCTGAAGCGAGCATCCCAAAGGCGTCTGAATCGAGCGTCCCCAAGGCTCCCGAAGCAAGCGTTGCCAAACCTCCTGGGCCGAGCGTTGTCAAGACTTCTGAACAGAGCATTCCCAAACCCCCTGAAGCTAATATTTCCAAGCTTCCCAAAGCGAACGTTCCCAACTCATCTGAGCCGACCGTTCCCGGAACCCCTGAAGCGAGAATTCCCAAACCTCTAACAGAGGAAGAGAAACATAGGAACTACTATATAATGAGGCAAAGGGACAATGAGGCTAGGATGGGAAGGGAGGAAATTAGAAAGAAGCAGATGGAGGAAGAGGCCAAAAGGAAGCAAATGCATGCAAGGCTCGAGGCTTTGAATACCGCTATATCTGAAGGAAGTGCGTACATCATTCCACAGCATCAAAAACTGTCCGATGCCAAGGCAAACGAAGATCAGCTTGAGGCCCAGAAACTCGAGGCTGAAAGGATTGAGCACGAGAAAGCCGATCAGGAGCGCGTCACACGCGAGGAGGCCGAAAAAGCCGAGCGCGAAAAGGCTGAGCGCGCCGCCATCTCCAACTCTCGCTTCGGAAATGAGCGGACTCTGCAACGCTGGGTGCCCGATTGTACCGATGGGCTTGATGATAGCTTGGAGAAGACCAACACTTCTGGTACCTGGGATCAGTTCGCTGCGAATGAGCGCCTCTTCGGTCTCAAGAAGACCGACTATGATGAGAACATCTATACCACGCCGATCGACAAGAGCCACCCTCGGTACAAGGAGCGGATGGCCGCTGCGGAACGCAAGGCCCGTGAGATTGAACGAAGCGCCCCAGTTACCGCACGCGTTGCCGAGGAGCGTGTCATGGACTTCCAGGAAAAAGCCAAACAGGAGCGGGTTGAATGTGAGAAGGCGCGCGAGAAAGCTGAGCAAGAAAAGGTTGAGCAGGAGCGCATCGCACGCGAGAAGGCCGTGAAAGCTGCGCGTGAACGGGTTGCACTCGAAGAGGCGCGCGAGAAAGCCGAGAAAGAAAATGCCGAACAAGAAAAAGCCGAACAAGAAAAAGCCGAGCAGGAGCGCATCGCACGCGAGAATGCTGAATACAAGAGGGCAAAACAGAATAAGTATCGTCGTAAGAAAAGAGAGCGTAAGTGGGTCGCACGTGAAAAGGAACGTGAGGAAAAAGCTGAGCGTGAGAAAGCTGAGCGTGAGAAAGCGAAGGAAGAAAAAGCTGAGCGTGAGAAAGCTGAGCGTGAGAAAGCGAAGGAAGAAAAAGCTGAGCGTGAAAAAGCCGAACGTGAAAAGACCGAACGTGAGCAGGCCGAGCAGGAGCGGGTTGCACGCGAGAAAGCTGAACGTGAAGAGGCCGAACGTGAAAGAATTAATCGTGCAAAGATCGAACAAGAACGGCTTGCAAACGAGAAGGCCGAATGTGAGAAAGCTGCGCTTGAGAAGGCTGCGTTTGAGAAGGCTGCGCGTGAGAAGGCCAAACGTGAACAGGCTGAACGTGAAAAGGCTGAACGTAAAAGACTTGATCGCGCAAAGATCGAACAAGAACGGCTTGCGCACGAGAAGGCCGAACGTGAAAAATCTGAGCGCGAGAAAGCCGAGCGGGAGGAAGTTGCGCGCCAGAAATACAAAAGTGAATTAGCCAACCGTCAAAGGCTTGAACGCGAGAAGGTCGAGCGTGAAGTAGCCGAACGCGAGAGACTGAAGCAAGAAAAACTGAAAGCCGAAGAACTCGCACGCGAAACGCTCGAACGTGAAGAACTCAAGCGGCACAACCTCGCGGCCGAAAAACTCGCCCGTGAAGAAAAACTCGCCCGTGAAAAAATCGAACGTGAAAGGATTGAGAAAAATAGGCCCGACGATGAAAATTCGGAAGTTCAAAAGGCCAAGCCAAGTCTCGAAAGTGGGAATACAAACCCTCAGATTAAGGAAAGGGAGGAGAGAGTTCGTGCTGGCCAGCCAATTTCCAATTTTGGCGGCTCGGGACCAGAGCGCGAGGATAGATTGCTCAGAATCAACAAAGTCAGGGCAAAGAGGCTTGAAATGCTAAAAAGGGCTGAGGAGTATGGTGAAGAAGCAAGGCGCCAAGACCAGATGATCAAGGAACTCATCCATCAAAGGGACCGCAATCTGATGATCAGAGAGCAAGAGCTTCAGAGAGTAAAGAGTATTATTGATGAAGATCTGGGGAAGCAGGTTATCGTCAAAAGGGCGGAAGTAGCAGAAGCGCGACGAAAACTCGATGCGGAGGACCGGAGGCTTGATGCGGTACAGGCGGAATTGAAGACCGAAACGCCTCTTGGCTGGGTTCCAATCACTATGTCCCCGGCCCAACCCAACCTCATCCAGGGACAAGAGGAAGGGAAGTGTCGCTCTGCGGTGGACTTGAGCGGTCAAGGGGCAGTCGTTGGTGAGGTAAGTCTTTTCTAGCCACCGGACATTGTGGGCATCCTTTAACGCATCAGTCAGGATCATGGCGAGGAACATCCGGCTTGGGGACATCCACCCGAGCAGGATCAGCCTCCGTCAACTCGATCTTCGGTTTCGACTCAGTTTTTTGGATTTGATGACCGGGTATCAACGCCACCCGCAAAGCCTCAAAGCACGCTCCCAGGCCAAGCTCAACCTCAGGACTCCGGAAAACAGCCTACAGAAGCCAGCTTCGCAAACGTGTTTTGTGACAATTGCAATTGGATATTGAAACGCAAGCGTAAGCTTTCGCACCGCAAGTCTCTGCGTTAAATACGTACTGACGATATACTACAGGTTGCTATTGCCTTCCAGTCTTTCCGGTTGAATCTTTCCGGTGCCATCGGTGTGGATTGGATCACGGCATTCTCCGTTGTCCTATTCACAGTGTCAACTTTTATAACGGATTCTCTGCCCCTTTTCACAGCCCTGCTAAAGTTTCTGAGGTTTGGCATCCACAAATCGGCACCAGCGCGCCTCCAGGACAGTATGCTCCTCGAGAGTTAGAACAACGGCCCCAAGGGCCGTCTACTGCTGCTCCGTCGGCGCAGCAGCTACAACAGCCTCAACAACCGACTGTTCCGCTTGCTGGCGCTCCTGGTATGGCGCCTCCTCCTGGTCTTGCCCCTCCACCAGGATTCCCAGCCCAGCCTCAAATGGCAGGACCAGCACCTACACCTACGCTGGAATCGGGATCGGCATACAACTACCAAACATCACCGTATCAAAGTGGCTACCAAGGGCAAATGTACGCGTCCCAACAACAGATGAATGCACCTCTACAGCAGATGAATGCACCTCCACCACAGTTGAACGCTCCGCAACTAGGCTCGAATGTAACTCAGCCACAATTCAACCCATCTCAAGGACATCCGATGCCGCAAGGGGAACCTATATGGGTCCACAAAGATGTAGTTCCTGGGCTACAAGGTTTGCACCCGATGTATTCTCAAGGAAACACCCATCGGCAACTTTACGACCCTAAAAACCCAAGCAAGTCGTACAATGGCCCGTATCCGCCAGGGTCGAGTCCAACAAGGGGCCCAAGGGCCGAGGCCTCCATGACTCCCAGAAACCCAAGCCATCGGCAACTTTACGACCCTAAAAGCCCAAGCACGTCATACAATGGCCCGTATCCGCCAGGGTTGAGTCCAACAAGGGGCCCAAGGGCCGAGGCCTCCATGACTCCCAGGAACCCAAGCCATCGGCAACTTTACGACCCTAAAAACCCAAGCAGTACACATAATGTCCCGCATCAGTCGGGGTTGTCGCCACAAGGGGCTCGGGACTCTAGTCACAGAGGACCACGAACACAGGAGGCTCTTCCCGAAATGCCAGCGGCCGTGTCGCCCCAGAATCGGCGAACAAAAGCTTCCACCTCTGGACATCAGGCAGCAAAGCCAGAGGAATGGCCACAGTCTTTGAGTCCCCACCAAAAGAAGATGTTGGATTCGTTCAAGGGAGATGGGGATCAGCGAGAACAGGTCACTTCGCAGGCCCCCGTTGCGGAAGGGAACATTGCGACACCGTCGATGCTTCCGACTATCCAGGAGGAAGCCGAAGAGCTTGACGAGACCGAGAAGCCCGCAGAGGAAGCGGTTGTCCAAGGGGACGCCACAGCTCAAGCTGAAGCTGCTGCTCAAAGTGAAGCTGCCGCTCAAGGTGCTGCCTCTCAAGGTTAGCTTTTATCGGAACGCACCATTTCTCGACAATATGTAACACAAGCACAGCGGTCGTCGCTGCGGCCATGAAGTATCCACCAGGAGCAGGCGTTGGAAACTGCTGTTCAATGTGCTGCCCTTCGACGCCGGTCTTCTTTGGATTGCGCCATATGGACGAGAAATGGGCGGCGGGTGAAGTTTTATTCTTGATGATTGATGGTTTGGATGTAGCTCGTCACTCGTTTGTTTAGTTTTGTTTTGTTTTGGCAGTGTTGGAAGGGGATATCAAAGCATTGTTGAGCGCAGCGTATACCCCATTATTGTCAATCAGCACCAGCGGATATATTTGGAGTTTTAGCATTTGGTCGTAAGATTCTTGATGGGCTAAAAGGTGGTGGGATAGCAAAATTGATTGAGTACAACCCCAGCTTGAAGAGCAGATGTGCACATATTTGGATTCATGTGGTGAACAATTTGCTTGGTGTGCCAGACAACGATGTCAATGTGAGTCCTCTTGTCGTATTTCGTACAAGCGGTTTGCACGCACATGACATGACAAGCAAGGCGACTTAGATACGTTGCTAACGTGGACGGCTGTCGGTTTGCGTGAGTGATGATAGCGACGTAACACAACTTCCTTGTCCTGTTGTGGCAGCCGCCCAAACAGGCAGGGGGTCCAGGAAACCTAACAGACGGACGGGAGTCCCCTGCCTCCCGTCCAAACACATCACCACCCCACCCCATCAAAAACTCCTCTCCTCATAACCCACACAATCCACTCAAAATTTTCATCAACACCTCCGTCATAAAAGGGCAAGATGGCCGAGCGGTCTAAGGCGCCACGTTAAGGTTATAACCCTTAATCCTCCTCATGCGAAGAGAAATCCGTGGTCCGAAAGGGCGTGGGTTCGAATCCCACTCTTGTCAACAACATATCATACATACATACCTACCTTCGCTCAGGTGGGTGGTGGTCTTGTTTTCTTTTTTTCTTTTTTTTTTTTTTTTTTCTTTCCTTTCATGTGATGCGTGCTGTGACGTACAGTTCTGTTTCTCATTGTCAATCTGTTTCCCTCTTTTTGCTAGCATGATCTCATCATGGGCATGGGCATGGGCATGGATTTGTGTGTGCGCCTATATAATAATAGGTATCTTATGGATGGCGAGCGACATTGTGGGCAAGGCAGGGCAATTTTCTGTGTGCCAGGGCAATTAGAAACCGGGCGGACATGCTCGGTGGCGCAAACTCCGTGTTGATATCTGCATATTATATCGCAGTCTTGATGCAGCAGATATCCCAAGGTATATGAGAAATTCTTCCCTCCGGTGCATTTTTCGGTGCAATGTCAGAGGTTCCGTTCTTCTGCCTGCGGTCCAGTGCGCTTCGTCGGAGCCAGGTGGACATGCAGGCAGAGAGGGGGGTGCGGATTTGCGTGTCCCGGCCCGACTCAAGTTGCAGTGGCATCGATGGCTGGTGCTAAAGTTCAGCGCAGTTACAGCGGGCTTGAGCGAGGAAGAGAGAGTTTGGTTGTTCGTAACTTCCCGCCCAGACAGATCGGGACACTGGCTCATAGATTGGGGGATAAAGACCGAAGCAAGCAGAAAAGAAATCGATATCATGATTCCATCTTCTGAAACAAACATGTACGGCCTTCATAAATCTCTACGATATATAAAAGGTTGTGGTGTCGATGAGTGTCCCTGCCCTGCTCATTCTTGACGCTCGCTCGCTGCGTGGCCTCCATTGCAGGCCCATTCACCTGCAGTGCAGCACTGGCCACCTTACGCACTCCGGCACCTCCGCCGCAGCCGATCTTCAAGGGGCTGGGACGTCCGCAGATATGATGCCCGAGGTCCCCGCACCGGCAGTCCTATGCTCAACAGATAATATTTTGGTCTAATATACGGGCATCTTCACTATCTTTACCTGCGGTTCGACTGGGCATCAGGTTCACACGCGGGCCACCTCTGACCAAGCCGGCAAGGAGTACGCATCGGAGTCGAATTCACCGGACTTCCTGTTGACTTCGGATGGCTTTGGGTCATACAGAACCTGCAATAAAACCTGCGACCTTCCAGTCATGGGCGGATGTCCGATGGCCATTTTTTTTTTTATACCGTTGGAACAGAATTGGAATACAAATTCTCGCGTTCTGGACCCAACTTCGTCTTTCAACTCTTCCTTCTTTTCTTCTATAACTCGACTTCGAAATCCTAAGAGCCACTTGTGAAGACAGTCAACTTCCAGCATCTACATAACCAATACTTTGAGCTTTTTTCTCCTCGTCATATCTTTCCGCATTCATTGCAGCGACGCTTGACGACGACCCAATACCAAGACGATAACTTCACGACGACTTGTGCAACAACCGCTTCTACAAACTCTTACCTTTCTCCCCTTAAACGAAAACAGTCGACAGTTCACCACGACCAAGTCAAGCAACATCCCGCACCAATTCACATCTCGCTCCCTTCATCAATCCGACTTCACCCACGCTGAAGCATCCATCAGGCAACCAACTGAGCTCCTTTGTCGACACAAAACCTCCTTTCACCACCAAAACCCCGTCTTCCCAATCCAACAATGTCTTATTCGCCGTATTTCAAGGATATGTGCAAGCGCAAGCTCGAGGGCCAGCCCCATTATAGAAAGCCAACGGGGCTAACAGAAGCCCAGCGTCGCATCGCCGACCCTCCAGATGAAGGCAGGCCTGCCGCGTCAGTTTACGCCTGTTTCGACATCTCCCAGTACAGCCCAGATTGGGAGCCCAGGGTCCTCCGGATCTTGGAGCGTCCCGAGCTTGGTACTGAGTATGTCGAGCTCGACAACGGCTTATGGTACCTCTTGGAGGAGGACGGGGGATATAAGCACATGACGGACCAGGAATTCCAGGAATTCCTCGCCTGGAAGATGGATCAGGAGGGTGTAGAGGAGGAGAATACAGCAAGCGAGGAAGGGACGGAATATGAGGAAAAAATCCTTGCCGAGTTTGACGCAGCAGAGGAAGCCCCCGACTCTTCGCTCGAAGACTCCAACTAGGACTCGGACTCCGGCGAAGAAGTCGAAGACATCAAGGCCCGCCGTTGGCGGAAGACCGAAACCCTTATTGACGAGCTTGGAAACCTGGATACCTGGAATAGCTGGCAGAGGAAGAACTGCCCCCAACACAGGCGGCTGCAAGAATGCCACTGGTCGATGGTCACTGATCGCTGGGCACTCCCGCAGACCAGACAGGGGGTGCCGAAGCTGACGGTGACTACGCCGGAGGGGCTCTGCTTCTGGCTGCATGATCCGGTCAACTACGAGTAGCGGAAGTAGGGCTGTGAGGGACGGAGTTATGAGGCAGATTCAGTTAGCGGGTGCATTGGAAGCGTCATTAACTGAACTTTGGTATATCGTTTTGGGATTCATCCAAGTTTTCTTCCTGAGAAGCATAGTTATCGAGCAAGTTACTCTCATTTTTCGTTACTTCCACCTTCATCTCCGTGTGCCATTCCTGTTCCTACGGATACTTTTCGTTCATAAACATGTTTCGCATCCAGTATATATACTTACAGTAGAAGCCTGCCGTATGCCGTCCTTCATTGACCCCCGTCTACCTCTAATCACCACTTCCTGAGCATGTGGAACAGTGACCTCAGCGTCCCACCTCGCCAGGCTAACAGTGGAAGGGCAGCGAATGGCTAAGGCAACTGGCTCACAGAGCCCGAACAAACGGACAACCTCAAACCTGGGGATCACCACGGCAACCAGGCAGCTGTGAATAGTTCAATGTTTTGGGACCTTGACAGCTGCCAGAATTGCTGCACCGCCAGAAAACTTCCGTGGTCGCTGAACATTGGATATTGTTTATAGGCTAGGTAGTGAGCAATTCCTTCGCTTCCCTCTTTTATCTTCCTCCTGTATCGCAAAACTGAAGATCAAAACTTCTCACCTGCACGGACGTCAACAACCTAGCTGACCTGCAACATCATTCTACCACCCTACGAAGATCAATCTTCTGTATCATTGAACATCTATACTTTACCTGCGACGCAACTCAATACACCATGCCAGAGCATACCTCAGACAAGCATTCCATTGTCACCAAGATGGCATCGCATACAGGTACAGATAACGACTCCGATCGTGCTGTCACAACGGCTAACGATCTTGCAGTAACCCCCCTCACCATTTCCAACGACGTTATCGCCACGATGAAAGACAACGAAGAAGAGGCCAACATCATTTTACCAACCACAACCCGATCTTACTGCCACGTCCTCAGTGTTGTTGAGGTCATTGAATTGGCCAAGCGACTGGATCTCGATGGTTCTATCAGTCAAAACACTGCGGACACTGCCAAGAACAGTGAGGGATTGCAGACGGACGACAAACATGAGATGATACCTGTCCGTCGACGTTCCTACAAACTCACAAGACGGAAAGACTTCTATGTCGGACGGCAAACATCTTGACAGTCAACAGGACAATGTCGCTTGCACGCTCCGCCAGAGACCTACAACAGAGAAGTATACGTCCTCGAAGATGCCCTCCGTTGTATGTAGTCCAGTAATTGCTAACTTCTCTTCTCCTCCCTAGCTCCGCTAAGACAACACTTTCAGCCCAATTTGCCAACTCGTCGACCGAAAGCGCCCCCGAGGATCAGAATGCGGCTGTCGAAAGCACTGCATCCGTGCCCACGATCTATTAGCCCCGTCGCCCTAACATCTTCAAGAAGCGCGGGATGAAACGCGCTGCCCGACCTGTCTATGTGTGGAGTCAGGACTCCGGCGCAGGGGATGTTGCCAAAGCTACTGAGACGATTGACGATGACGACGGAGAGGGATTTACCGCGGAAGATTTGCAGGAGTTCCAGTCAGCGGGAGCGGAAAAGATGGAGAGGAAAACCTAACGCTTCTTGCATATGGTCAGTCAGTATTCCTGGGGGCCGCGCCGCGTGGAGGATTTGGGCGAGGCTTTTGCGATCGACGATTAACGGCTCGGTTCGTGATTGATATCATGGGGTAATGGGTTCAGGAAAACAGCTTTTTTCTTATCACAATGCCTGATACAGGCCCTTCGGAAGTTGGAAAGGCAGATTGGGGAGTGGACGGACAACCATTTTTGAGAAGTCGTCCGAATCGGAAAGGAACTGGTTTTACAAGGGTCCATATTCTTCTCAACTAGCTGCTTATCTGCCATATTGCCCCCCATATCTTGACATTGAATCCACTCACATAGTCCATGTTTTTATCCATCTCAATATATGTAACGTTCGTTTTTCGCCCTTGACAGTGTGATTCACGACCCAGTAACAGCAAAAAGACAAAACACGTTCATTCCTTCTCTTAAGCACCCTTGACCATACCTACATGATCGTTGACACGGAACCAGACGAAGGGCACCAGGCAGTTGGACTTTTGCATCGCGGTATACCTAGCTCACAGGCATGACATGCGCCGTCTCCGGATCCTTAGCGAAGGTAAATCAGAGGCAGACTGGGCGACTGACGAGGGTTAGCTGTACTTTGATGTCAAGGTTATTCATGGCTGTCTATGACTGTTCACGGTTGTTGCCCATCCAACGGCTGTTCATGACTGCTCATGATCCTCAAAAATCCTCTTCTGACATTGTTCATAGGACCAGTAAACAATTGCTTCCATTCCCTCTTCCATCTTCCTCCAGCATCTCAGGTGAAGGTCATAAATTTCCACTTGCAGAAACACCATTCGCACAACTCGTCAGCTGATATCATCATTGCACCACCACGCGATCCTTAAAATCTATCTATATCCATACTTTCAATACATGGAAACATGTCGAACACTTCGTCAACCGAGCTTGATCTCGTTGCCGACAACATGGCTTCCCTGGTAGCTCACGACCCGAACCGTACCGTCACGGAAGATGGTCATGCGACGACACTTGCCACCACCGACATCCAGCCATATGCGCAACACAAGAAGGATGTTATGACGAACATCGAGGCGACTGATACCCAAAATGACGCCGCTGGGGCAGAAAGCAGGCAATTTATTCCTTGAAGAGGCGCTCTACCTTCAAGTAGTCCAGCATTCGCTAACCCAGTGTTCTGCTTAGCTTGTTGACGATGAATTTGCCAAGTTCCGAGCCATCCGCAAACTCGTCAACCAAAGTCAGCCGCGATACTCCCGACAGGTAATTCAACCCTGAAACAGGCTCTCTGCTTTCAACCAATCCATAAATTGTTAAATCCTGCTCTTCCATCTAGCCTGTGGCAGAGAAACCCCTCAACCTCCATGTCGTCCGCCAACTCCTCTGACAAGCCTGACCCGGAAGGTTTCTCTACCACCATTCAGGCCACCGCACCTGTTCCGGTGGTATACCCGCCTCGTCGCCCGAACATATTCAGGACTCGCCAGAAGCATGTTCGTTTTCCCCTGTCAGGCCTAGGCGCAGTCGCACCCACCACCCAGGAACTCGAGGCGGCCGACGGCTTCTCTACTGCCGACTTACAGGAGTTTCAAGCGGAGATACGGGACAAGATGAGGAAGAAGTCGGAGATGTTTATGAACATGGCCCGCCAGAGTGCTTGGCAACGGCGGCGAGTTGAAGAATTGGGCGAGGTCTTTGAGATCGAGGATTGAGGCTGGCGTGGAAATCAATTTGAGGATATGAGAATAGAAAGTGGTGCGCTTAAATCGAGGAAGTAACTGGCGTCGTTTTTGGCCCGATTATTTTACGGATGGACACATGATAGGGAAGTCGCGGATGGAGGAAAACGTGGGAAAGAGGTGTCAACGCTTAAATTACATGGGCGGGGTACTAAATATACCATTTTAATGGCATTTTACTGAACATCCACCAAAGTCTTCGTGCTGTCTACATCAGACTAAAATTTCTTATGCCCTTCTTCCAGTAGCTTATCTTCTCCTATATATTCTCTACTTTCGTGCCCCATCGCTCCCTTTGTTCTTTCTTGTGATACTGTACTGGACTTCGACCATTTCTACCGAGAGGCAGCACTCGACGACAGATGACACAGAGCCAAGGGATGGAAAAGATATTGTATCATGTATTCCTGGCTTCACCGCCATCAGGACACGGGACTGAGCAGCCTACGCGTCTTCAATGAAGGTTCGTCAGCAGTACCAGTCGGAAGGCATCAGCCAAGGGACTGGTTTGCGACAGGTGTGGCTAGTTGCACCAGTTTCTACGCGACAGATGGCCTCGGTGACAGGGGAACACGAAGGGGGTCGGGTGGTGAGATGTCAACAGGAGCCGCAGAGTGGAGTGAACTGGAATCTTTGACAGTCACTTTCCAGAGCCTCGATAGAGGGGACTGGGCGACCAACGACGGCTCGATGTACGTACCTTGAATATCAGGGTTGTTTATGGCTGTTCATGACTGTTCATGATACTCGAGGCTGTTCATCTTTAAAGAAATGCCTTCACTATCTCAGGTTCCAGTTCTTCGGTATCATTCATAGGTCAGTAAATAATTGCCTCGCTTCCTTCTTCCCCTCCTTCTGCACCTCAATCAAAGATCCCCAATTCCCGCTCGCGAAAACTTCAGTCGAATAACTAAATAGTATTATTCTTCCACCACTGCGCGATCTTCAACAAACATCTTTACCTCTATCTATAAATCCACCAAGAATCATGTCGGACCCCACTACAATCGCAAAGATGGCTTTCCTGGCAGTGTACGACTCGAACCGCCCCGTCACTGACGACGCTCCCACGATCACTCCTGCCAATGCTGCTGATGCGGCAAGCTGGTAAGTCGCTGCTTAAACACCCTCTGCTATCTTGTCCCCTAGCATTGTTAACTTTACTGTTTTTCTAGCTCGACTAAGAAAAATCATTCGACATTGCCCGCCAACTCTTCATCCGGAATCTCCTCTGGTGTTCCGGATGGGTAAGAAAATTCTTGATAAGAGGCTCGGGTTACAAATAGTCCAGCAATGGCTAACTTCCCTCATTTGCATAGCTTCTCGAAGACAGACCCGTCCACAGTGCCCACGCCTTCTTCCCCCAAAGCGGAAAACAGCACCAGCACTCCGGCCAGCAACATGTGCGAAGCCGAGAACAACATCGCAAACAATGGGCAAGTCACCCCCACAGAAGTCGCTCACAATCACGATCATGTCACGTCGCCTTCTGAAGCTCCCAGTACCGCTATGCAAACCACCGAACCCATTCCCGTCATTTACCCGCCTCGCCGGCCAAACATTTTCAGGACACGCGAGAAGCACCTTCAGTATCCAATGCACAACCGGGGCCCTGTTGCGCCCGATGACATTGACACCACAGAGAATGGAGAGCTGAGCGACGAGGACAATCCAGACTTGAAAGAGTTTCAGGCGGAGAGGGAGGAAATGATTCAGATGAAGTCGGAAACTTTTGTACGTACTATGGTGCGCCAGGTTGCTTCGCAGCGGCGAGTTGAAGATCTGGGTGAGGTTTGGGAGATTGAGGACTAGGCTGGTCAAGAAGAAATGGAGGAATGACGGGGAGGATGGCTGTTACAGTAGCGGAAGTCAGTCAAGGATGACAAGACGAGAAGGGGTCAAAGTCATGGAACCCACGAAGATCTCTCGATTAGGTATCGAGCCAAACTTGTTCAGTCTACTACTAGATGCCTTTAAACTATGAAAGCCATCTACTTGACTCGCTAATACATCATTTTATCTCCCTTCATGATTTCCATCCTTACAAGTTTCTTCAAGTGACTGCATTTTCTCCGGAGCACGCAATGTGAGACTGGGTGCGAAACCCGCCGGCTCTTATAAGCGACACGGGATAGTTGACCCAGAGCTAGACGGGCACTTGGTAGTCTCCGAATCCTCATGAAGGTAGAGAAGTGGCACCGAAAGCCATCCGCGGATGCTCTGCCCGGCTGGCGACTACTTGGACACCCGCATCGGATTGTTCTAAGAACAGAAGTTCCAACTCGGCGACAGGCCACAGTCAATCGCTTGGATGTGAACAGTAGTAGCAGAGTAGAAAGCACTGGAATCTGAACAGAGAGGGCTGCGCAACAGACGAGGACAGGCTGTACTCGAATTTCATGGTTGTGCACGGTTGTTCATGATCCACAAAGTTCTTCGGGTTTGAACAGTTGCCAAGTTCAGTTCTGTCGCCTGGTGTTCATCTAATGTCGTAAGCAAATCGTCCAATGTCGCTAGGAATTCATCGCTAGTCGCCTCTCGTCCGAGGGGGGATATAAACGTTAGCCCACTTCAACTTTCACTCTCCAAATTTCTTCCTTCCATCTCACAACGAAGACCCCCACTTGCACCCGCACATGCACCTGCTCTTCAGCACACCCGCATCACTTTATTGCAGTATCACAGACTCGACCTAATCAAGACGATTTCGATAATGTTTAAGGTTCTCCAACACCATCGCGCGCTGGCCCGCGCCTGCGGCCAGCAAGAAGTCGCTGTCGACACACCGTTCCACGGAACATACCAACAAGAAGCACATCCGAATTATCGCGTTCCCTTCAGATACAACGCCGCTGGAGCCAAGCTCGCCGGCTTGGGACGTAGCGGTATAGAATTTCCAAGCCCAACAAACAACCTCGAGACCCAGAGAAAGCCCAACGAAGAGGAGACGGCACACAAGAAAGTCAATGTACGGGACCTCGACAAGGATATGTGGATTGCGGAAAGCAAAGATTCTGGTTCCATTGTCAACACCTCGACCGTGGGACAGAACGACGACGTCGCAACAATCACCAAGGCCTTCTCGAATCTGAATATCACGCCAAACATCAAGCAACCCTGCAACGGCTTCAGCTATGATTCCTACTCTACCACCGACCCACTGGTCTCGGCCAGGCCCGCCACACCCACGATACAGTCCCTCCATAACGAAGCCCAAGTTGCCGAGTTTGAGAAGAACCGCAGAAAACGCCTTTATGAACAGAAAGTCGGGCTGCCCTATTCCAAGGGGCCTGACCGCGCTACGGGTTAGGGGCCCGAGCCGGTCAGAGCCGTCGAGAGCTCGGCTTCTTTGCCTGAAGCCAGAAAAACGGTCATGTCCAACACCAACAAGAACACAGAGCAAATCGGGAACAAGCCAACAAGCAAGCCGCGGTTATCACGCCGCGAGCAGAGAAGGCTGGAAAGTAGGAAATGGAGCAGCAATGCCTTCATTGACGACAAGGGCCGACTCGACACAAAGATGAACAGGCTGGGGAAGATGAGGAAGCGGCTGCACCACCGGTGCACCTGGGTACGGAAACCTTTCTCTCTGGCGCGGTATGCCCGGGAGACGGAAAAGCCAGTCCCCTTCGTGATGTTGATAGATCCGGAGGGGTGCCGGTTCTTCCTGGAGGATGACAAGAAGTACAGTGATTAAGAGATGACGGGAGAGGGAAGGAAAGGAGTGGACAGGAGGGAGTGATTAGGAAACTTTGAGATTCTGTGTGGAATGATGGGACAAAGGTCGACAGATAGCTCAATTTTGCAAGCTCTTTGACCGTAACTTCTTCTCTGATATATTGCCGTGCGTGATTGAATCATGAAATACCTCTTAATTTGACCCTTGAACTTCTACATTGACTTTGCACCGTTCACTGATATCCTGATCTTCCTATTCAAGAGCGACCCATGCAGTGCCAGTGAAAATCGACCATAATTCCTTCCTCTCATTCAAGAGGCAGTAAGTTTGTAATGTCCATGTTATTCAAGAACCGGAAGATGCATATTACAAAAATTACATCAGGTGCCGCCGGTGTGTCCCTTTGTTGCCTGCCCCGGACGGCCGGGTGCAAAGTTTCGGCTCCGGCTCCGGCAGCCCAGTAGGGCGCATTACGTAGAGTACTGTGTAGCAGGTACCTACCTGACCTTTTCCGTCCGCAATGGCTGTTTAGTTTTTTCTTTTCTCATCCGCGAAACGGCTTCCCACGAGTGATCAACCCCGCTTGACCTACTTATCTTCTGCAATATTCCCAACATACAACGACGACGCCACCCTACGCCGATCCGATGATTGCACATCCGCGACCATGACCGATCCGAAGAGCTTTTTCTTGGCTAGACTCCCGGCGCGCCCTGCGACCAACATCCAGACAACACAGCAAGAAAAGAACAAGGCCAGCGCGCCTGTTTTGTTGGAAAACTGCACACGAGCGACAACCGATGGATCTGGCCACCAAGGCGGCAACATATATACCTCTACAAAAAACTTAAACCTATCGACAAGTAATAACGACCTTTCCATTATTGACTCCAACTTCCCCACCGCCAATGAGCAGCACGGCGTTGAAAGATTTCAGCCAAGCGACAGTGCTGGCGCCAACCACTACATGTATCCAGCTGGAAGGTACCTAAACATGATCCTACATGTCTGTTGTCTCTGTTTGATAACTTCACATGCTTACCTTTGTTCTGCACCATTCTGAGTAACCTATCTACGGCCCGGGTTAGACCTCCGTCGGTCGACAACAGACCCAACACGTCAGACATCGACTGTTCCAATACCGACAACGAGACGACGGGAACCGAACCTGTGGAGCGCGAAGATCCAACTACTACAAATACAAATAATGCGTGTTTTCTTTATAGCAGCAACGTTGACAGTACTTCGGGTTAGGTACAAGATGTCATCAAGGTTGTTGAGAGGCCAGAAATCGGGTGCAGATACACATATCTGGACGACGGTCTATGGTATCACCTAGACGAACATGCTGCCTGGGACAGTTGACTACTCGGCAATACAGCGAGTTCATCGACTGGAGAGTGGCATTGCTGATGTCGGCTGACCACAGCGACTTAGAACTCATTGTGGAGACAGAAGATGACGATTTAGAACCTCCGTCCGTATACGACGCGGACCGCGTCCCGTTGGATACACTCGACATCACCGAAGACACAGACGACGAGGAAGACGAGTGGCTCTTCGATTCACTGACTGATGAAGACTTGGAGCATTTTACCATGGATGACTTAGAAGAGATCTACTCGTCTAGAGATTACCACATCAGCAAGAAGACAGAGAAACTTGCGCTGGATCCCCCGTCCCCACCCAAGCAGAGCCCACCTCGCCGAGCCAGACAGCCAAAGACGCCGAAATAGAACGACCATAGCCTGGTCGACGAGGACGGTTTGATGAGCACCCGGCAAAGAAGACGCCAGGAAGAGGGACGCAGACTGCGGGGGCGGTGCAGATGGTTGCGTGTACCTGCTTTACCGGTCCGCACTGACTCATCGATACCAGACCTGATAATGACGAGCCCGCAGGGAGGATCCTACTCCTTGCATGAGCCTATGCACCATGAGTAGCGGAAACTTGGAGCAGGCAAGAGTTGATGACGAGAACAAAGCCAGTTGCAGAAATTGGCATAAGGGAACCAAACGGGCGCCGGTTACACGATTCCAATAGAGTTGGTCAGAGCATGTCATCTAGCTTCCTGGAGAGTTCTATAGAAAGGAGGATGCGGGGCGACTTGAGGAGAGGAGACAAGCCACGGGAGTCTATGTAAACATTTTTAGTTGAGCTATTACGGGGGCATGTCATCCAAGGAGGGCCCCAAACTTCTTTGAGGTTCTTCTATAACAAGTACACTTCCTGTTACGGAAAAAAAAAAATTGGATTTTGCGGACCTCTGCGAGGGAGACACCCTGCCACCACCCAACTTGGCGGGCATACCTAGAGGTACAAATGTACAGACTCGGGCATAACTTGGAAAAGCACATATGTATCAGTGCCTATGCCTGACCTTTCCGGATCCCAGTTTCCGCAGAGAATATATTTGTACATGCGATTCTTAAATCAAACTCTGTACAAATTATCTCCCAGCATCTTTCTCCATCCTCCTTTACTCAACTCCGCAACCAACTTCCCTTCCTTGTATTGAATATTGACTATATGCGTTAATAATATTCCTACATTGCATATGGATCCAAACACGTTTCCCCAATATATATATCTAGCCTGTATAAGGAAGGACTTATTTCTCCATTCCTTTCTTTCTTTTCTTTTCTTTTCAACCAATTCAAGCATTCCAAAACTACACTCATCTACTCTCGTGTTAACGTGCACTCAGTATAATTCGACACCTTGTCGCCCTTGCGCCAAACTTTCTTCAACGTCCGGACTCCGTGTACTTGGCCGCAAGTCCCACTTTAGCGACGCCCATATCCGATGCCATGACGATGGAAAATGCCATGCAAATTTCCCCAGTGAACAAGGTCGTCGCGGATACCAGCCACGCCGCGACGAGCGACAACAAACACAGCACGGCCAATAAAGCGAGCGCGTGCTTGAAACCAGACACAGACGTCGCGGTCGCGGACAAAGCCCGAAATGGCAGTACGACCGGTTCAAGTCACAAGATGCATTCTGTCAAAAGGTAATCAATACCCAAGCTTCCGCGTCGCGTGTAGTCCATCATCTCTAACTGCCTCCTAGCACAACCATCACGAAGAAGTCTGTACTATCGAGCGCAGACTCTTCGAACACACTTGTGACTGGACCCGATACTCCCGTGACCGCATCTCCCAAGCCCAGCCTCAGAGACCCGGAAGACATTCAGATCAAGGGCATCATACTCGCAAGCCCACAGACTGCCTCGACTCAATACAATCACCTTGACCGTCCTGAGGACTATGAGCCCAGGGCGGTCAGCGTTCTTGAAGGATCAGCAAACGGGGTCAAGTACGCCATGTTGAATGACAACTGCTGGTACAAGTTGGAGGATGATTCGTACGTCCGCCAACTGAACGATCAAAAATATGCCGAAGCCGTTGATTTGAGTATCGCGGCAATCAACAGCTTCGAAGTTTACACCAAGGAGGATATTGAAGAGGCTCTCGCAAAGATGAAGCAGATGACAAACAAAACAGCAAAGGTGGTGCCCACTCGTTCAGAAGAAGAGAAAGAGGCCTTAAGAAAGGGCATTGATAGCAAGAAGGGCAACGACGACGGAAAGAAAGGTAATGGCGTTAAGAAGAGCATACTTGATGGCAAATCACACCGGCGGAAAAAACGGCCCAAGGACATGACGTGGGGTGACCTCAGCTTTGTCGACAAGAATGGTCTACTGAACACCAAGGCCAACTGCAACCAAGTGGAATACGAGCACATGGGATACAGACATGGACAACGATGCACATGGATTCTGGTGCCGGAGTGCGAATCCGTCGAGGAGTTTTCGGGCAACAGCTCATTTCCGGCCCTGGTATTGACGAGTCCAGAGCGGGGAAACTTTTCTTTGCACGATCCCGCTTGTCACTGCGGGGCTCATTGGTCATATTGGTGGTAAACAATAGGAAGAAATGGGGGGGGGGGCATCTAAAAATGACGGGTTCACCATCCGCAGCTTGAATGGCAGAATCACCAGATTCGAGGCAGTTAGGTAGGGGTATCAAAGGCTAGCTATACTGTAATGTAAGGCAGGGAGGGTACATTCTACCGTTGTGATGATCATATTCTATGAGTAAGAGCTGTTGAAGCTCAAGGAATCAGTGAAACCAAGTTTGAGCCACCTGTGAAAGAAGCGAGCTATTACGGAGACGTCCATGATCCAGCCTTTGAGGGTCGGGTGAAGAAAGCAAGAGGGGTTCGGCTTGGTACTGGTATTTTAGCATTCACTTGCAATTATGTATTCCTTCCATTCCATGTGTCCCAGTCCAATTCACTCCTCGTATTGTCGTATTGCCTGCCCCAAGAATAAGACGGCCAAGGTTTCGTCCCAGCGACCCCACTACGGGTTATTTACTACAGTCGCTCGCATGCTGTTTCTGGTGTTTTCATATCTGCTTCCTCTCCCCAACTTTACCGATTCTTTCCTTTGTCACAAATCAACTTTCCTTCAACATCGCGGCCACGCCAACTTGATTGAACGACCCAAATTGACGACTACCCATATTGATCCGACCGCGCACTGTCGGCCAACTCCCCCGCGACAAGCAAAAATGGATTTCTTTCTACCCTTCATGGGCGCACTCGGATCCCAGGCATTGCTTTCAGCTCGGAACATGTTTGGCGCAGAGCAAAGCACCAAAACCACGTCCACGGAAAGCGCCAGCACATATCAAGACCCGTGGAGTGATTCATCCACTGGGTCTTCGGAATCCGACAAGCCTGCCGGTTGTACCATGACGAGCGAAAAGGAGCGTTGCGCAAATAGCGACACAGGCGCGGTGAAGAAGGAGAAAAAAGACCCCAAAACGACGCATATCGGCGCGGACGTCAGCGCATCCAAGCCGGATGAAAACAAAGTGACAACGGACAGAAAGGACTCGACTGGCAATTCCGACGACGAGATGACCCTCGATTGTATCACGGTCAAGCCGGACCCGTCCGAATTTGACATTGACGTCACCTCGCCGACCGACACCAACTCCATTTCAGGCAGCCCTAGCATGAGAAAGAAGTGGGCGGGACCGGTGTGCGCATCTCTATATGGCAGTGACATCCCCTTGCCGAGCTACGAACCCATTGCTGGCAGCCCTAAGAAGAGGAAGTGGGCGGCACCGATGGCCGCATCTCTATTCGACGTGATTCACAGCCCAAGCCCAAAGAAGCGTCTCATCAGAAGGTATTTCGATCATCAGAACGCCACTCTCAGGAGGATAAACTGATTGCTAACTCACTTCTCTCTCAGCCCTCCCTCTACCATGACCGACTTCTCTTTCAACACCCCCCCTCTCACCACCACGGCAACCGAAAATGTCGACCCCCAGGGCGACTCCCCGACGCCATCCAAGATCCGACTCCGCCTTACCTGCCCTACACCGATGGCTGTCTTCAACAGCAGAGTTAACCGCGCTTCGGGTAAGGAGCCCGAGATGTCCAACAACTCGGTTGGAGGCCCGCCCGAGTTGACCGACGAAGAGAAGGAGAGACCCAAGGCAGGAGAGAGTGTCGATAAAAGACCCAAGCCGCAGATGATCCGTCGCCGTATTCGCAACCGCATCTCCGATAAGAGCTGGGCTGAGCTTAACGTCGTTGACAAAAAGGGTTTTCTCGATACTTGGGCCAACAAAAGAACGCCTCCGCGACGCAAACTCCAGGAATGCAAGTGGGTGTGCTATCCGAAACCCGAGGGTTATGTGCCGACGGCGGGGGAGGACCCGTGGGTGCCGAGGCTGGTGTTGACGGATCCGGCGGGGTGGAATTACTCGCTGGAGGATTTGCGGTTTCCTACGCAAAGGGCTTTGCCGGGGATTTGAATTTGAAATGGAAGAGAGAGGAAAAGTGTGGACGGGGGATATTGCAGCAATTGGTCATGGGAGACAGCTGGAACAAGGAGAGCGTCAACCTCAGGAAGAGGATGAGTGTTGGCAACGGAGGGCCGAAGAACAAGCTCGGATCGGAGAAGAAGGATAAATCTGACAGGATGAGGTTGTAGTGTATGTGCACAAGCTGCTACTTGTACGCTTGCCGAGGGCATCAGAGACGGATATCGATTATGGATGACAGAAGATAGGAAACTCGGAGGAATTTTGTTGGGGGGGGCTTAGGAGTTCAAGAAGGGACAAAAGGAGTTCTTAACGAGTCAAGTTGCATTACCACGGTTGGCTAATAATTTTCTTTGCTCGCGAAACACCTTTTGCTTCTAGATCACAATTGCATTCCGAGCTGGTGGTACATATGAAGCTTCTTCGTTACTCTTCTTTCGTATCCTCCCCGCTTGAAGCAGCTCCCTTTCGAAACTGAATCATGCCGAGCGGTCATTGCAAGGAACTGACCATCTGCAAACGTGTGAATTACTGAGAAGTAAAGCACCAAGGTAATCTGCACGTGATTGTATTTCTGATGTCTACCTAACGAGGAATGGAGTCCTCTCGTCTATATCTAACGTACATGTCTGCCTCGTGCTTGCCCATGTCACACATAGCGCCGGGCTTGCCGTGCTAGACAGGCTTTACTCCGGAAAGGAGAACCGTTTATGGCCTCTCACACCATACCTGCCTGAGTGCACTGAGAAATACGACAATGAAGCCAATCAAAGGACTAGGTAGCCAAAAATGTGTCTTGAGACGGAGTATCTGAAACACTCCTACCAATGGAGCCAGATTCCCTGGCCAAGGTGAAATGACCCTCTCGTCCCGAGTGGCAAGTATCGGACAGAGAGACCATTCACTCGACGGTTGCCAAGATTGACTTCAGGTTCTGGTGAATGCGCTCTGGTGTCTGTCTGGCAGCCCGATGGCAGGTGTCAGGCGGCAAATGGTAGTTGTAAGGTTTCGTGCCGGCCCGGGTGGCCCCGCGCACCACCTACCTCTATTTCTCCTGGTCACGATGGAGATTTTGGTAGTGTTTTCGTTTTCTCTTCTTCCGTTGCATCTGCCCCAACACCATATACGTCTGTCTATCAACGACAAACTACAACAATTTCTGCTCCCGTCTTCGGACCATCCACCAAAGCAAAGATGTGTTTCACTTACCCCATCCTCGAGCCAATCGGCTCCAACATCCATCTGTCAATGGTAGGTAAGAATTCATTGCTAGGTACCTACTCTTGTGTCCAATTTTGAAGCTGATCGTTGATGGCACAGTTCTCTCCTGCATTGGAGAAGGCTACCTCCAAAGCGGAAGTCCAATTCCCGGCAGTCTACTGCCTCCTGTCTACGCCCTCAGAGCCTGTGGACATGACTGAAGACTCCGACTCCTCCGAAGATTTTTTCGAGGCTCTGACCGGCAAGGAACTTGCCTCCTCCCTATCAATGAAAGACGTTCAAGCCCTCTCTCCCGTCGATGAAGATTGGACCCAAGAAGGTTGGCCCCAAGAAAACTGGGACCAAGGAGACTGGGACCTGCAGGGAGACTGCACCCAAGAGAACTGCACCCAAGAAGGCACCGACAGTCACACCGATCAACAAGATAACACCTCAGAGCCTGAGCATCCACTCGCTGGCTGGCACTCGGAGCGCCTAGCACAGAGCAGCTGGACCGACCATTCCTTCATCGACAAGAGTGATCACATCGACACCTGGGCGCGGCACTCTGAATACTCCCTGGCCCGGTGCACCTGGTCGGTCTTTCCAGAGAGCGGTTGGCCAAAGCCCGAGAACGATCCTTGTTGGGGCGCCCCGGAGTTAAGGCTGGTCACACCGGAGGGGGAGATTTGTTGCTTGGATGATCCGACCGACTATGAGGCCCTGCCCTGGGAGAAGGAGGTCGCGGAGGAGAGGAACAGGATTTTGAGTGCTATTTGGTAATCAGGGGGCGCAGGAGTTGGGGATTGGAGTCTTAGAGGAGTACCATCTTCGGTGAAGGGTTCAGTGTCACGAATGCATACCGTAAGTTTGAGTCGACTATTGTATGTTCTGTTGAAAGTTTGTACATGTCCACTCAATTATTCTTCATTCTCTTGACTGGCCTGAAAGTGTACGCTCCTCGTTCAGTTCACTTGTCAAGATCATTTTTCCGATATCTCCGTCCCCCCCCCCCTTCCCCTCTCCCTTCTGTTGTGCATTAACTTCTCTGCAGGCTTTTCGGCGTGTGTCCAAAACTTGGAAAGAGCACCCCACCAAAGTTTTCCCCAACCAAGATTTTAGACCTGGCCTGGCCCGCCATTCCACTTCCTCTTTTCTCCATCGCCTTGTGTGTCAGCTTTCATACTTAAAATTCCCTTCACTGCATCTGTAGGTGTTGTGGAGCGTGCACCGAGTTCCCCCTCCTTATCTTCCCGTTTTGTTCCGTCTTCCATCCTGGGTAACGGTTCAACCTCTCTTTCTTCCTCTTCTTCTTCTTTGCCAGAAGTCTCTCCAACTGCACACATCAGCTGTCAGCCCACACGACACGATTGGTTTCCCACTATCGCCATGGCCAACAGCCCAAGCAAAGTTGGCCGAGAAGGCGCCGCGTTCAAAACACCCAACGGGCAGGCCAATGACAGGGTTCACGAACCTCATGACGGCACCATTGGGGTGGAGGAATTCAGCAATCCGTTCAGCCCACAAGCAGACCATATCCTGAGGGAACTTGGGTTTGTCCACATCCAGCTCAAAGTCATCAACGAGGCTGGAGCTTTCTCTTCGAGCGTCCTCAGCAAAGACTTCGAGAGACTCTTGTTGGACGACGACAATTGGCTCTTTTCTCGACCGCGTACTATAACCTCAGAGCGTACCGTTCTTGAACACGCCATCATAACCAAACTTTATAAGATCATGATCAAGAAACGGGCAGAGAAGGAGATGGTTGAGTTCATGGCCAGGAGGGTATTCAGGCTAGACAAGAAACTGTCCCCCTCGCAAATCGAGAGAGTAGAGGAATACAAGTCTGTCTTCCGCAAGCTGCTGGCACAAGTTACGGGAGGGCAATATCCCTCCTTTTAATATATGCCATAGCAGACCTACCAGAAGCCGAGCGTTCGAAAGCATTCCGGCAACATGGGCGTGTGTACGCCTGGTTGGTGGAACGGCTGCTCAAGGGGCTCGCAATGGATGAGGAGGAGATTTGGCATTACCTTGAGGAAGAGTGGGTACCACCGGAGCTCCCGTTCTTCATCGCCTCAGCACAGGCATGGGCACCTCTAGCATCAATGACTGCTCAAATCTTCCCCAAACACAAACCCTAAGGCACTCAAGTTACGTCTTTGTATTGCCATTGGTGGAGCCAGCTTGCACGCAGATTCTGTTCGTTAGCCGAAGACGAACGGTCCGGGTTTCTGCGAGCTGGAAAAGGGAGTTGGAGACTCGAGCGGAGGCTTTCGGTCCGGGCGTTTTCGTCTACGGTTTGGGAGGTTATCCGGGTAAGCATCAAGCTCTTGAACATTAACGATTTGGTTTGTTATGCATCTTTCTTCTTATTTGTTTATCTACAGTTAATCATTACATTACTCTCTCATAGTAAGATACGGAGACACCATACCAAAAACACCTCCTCGCATCTCGTGTAGTTCATGGCAAATTGCTCGGCAAGAAGTTGACAAAAGGTATGGCCGCTGCAAAGGAGGTAGAGCGCCGAGGGAATTGAACATCCATTCCGGTTTCTCAAGCCCATCACCAGGTCATGCACAGTTTCGTTTAGCTGCTACCTCATTTGGATGCCACTGCAATCGATGACCCCGCCATCGATGCCGCCTCAGTCAATGCCTCCCCATCCGATGGCTCCGCAGCCGATGCCGCCGATGCCGCCGATGCCGCCGATTGCCACAGCCGGGCCCGTGACAGGGATAGATGCCGCAGTACAAGGAGATGGATACTCGCATCATCGGTACGGCCCGGGCCGGTGAACAGACTGTGGTTGGCAACATCTATCCTCCTACCTACTTGAAGATATGGCTCAGCGTCCCGCCGTCAAGACAAAGAGAGTGGGTAGTTATGCCATGGAGTCGGGCGCTTCTTTGTCGGTGCTGTGCCGCGAACAGTCGGGTCCCCGAGTGTTGGGCTACTACAGCGCTACAAGTGCCAAAGCGGTCCTGGCAGCCGCCGGCAATGGTACACCTTTGGGCTTGACATTCACTCCAAACCTTGCACGGTCGCCTCTTGGCATGGGGCCCAGGGAATCTACTAGAGATCAGGTTACTCTGGCGAGGATGGCGAACTGGTATGCCGAACACTTTGAGGCTGTTCAGAAAGGGAACTGGTCTGTGGACACTTGCCCTGTTCGGACGAAACGAGCGGATCTGACCAATCACATGTAATACATCCACAGTCGCTGGACGCACGGACCGACATCCTTACCTGTCACCACCATCAAAACATCACCACCACAACACCTGTTCAGTGATCAACATGTAAACAAGACATTCTGTTCATTGATCACCATGTCAACAACAGATCCAAAGTTGCAAGTGACAGTCAACCTGGGGCCCAGAACTGGAGGTATAAGAATTCTCCTCTCACTCCAGACCAGTCCCAGAACTTCTTCCTGCTGCATCCAATCTTCGGACAAGTATCACTTCATGCAACTTTGCACACAAGCGATCTCAACCCAAACACTTACAACGCCTCATCAACCTTTAACATCTTCTCTCTTAACAACAAAATGTTTTCCCCTCTCTTCTCTTTGGGCTTTGCCCCTCACTCTCTCACCTTCCGGACCTCCAACGTTGTCAAGGCTATCGCCATCGCGTCGTTCGCCGCGCTGTCGGTCAAGCTGCTACTGAACACGGTTGCGCCTTCGCAGACCGACCACGATCATGAGCATCATCCCGTTGATGACAAGGTACATCCACTGGATCACGCCAACTCTTCTGACGACATCAATGCTAATAACCTTACCCAGACTGCTCAAGATGCTGAGTTGCCAAAGCACATCGCGTCTGCCACTTCTGGCGACGGCGCTACCACCGACAGCATCGACAATGACGAGGCTGCTGCCCCTACGGAAGTTGTAGTAGCTCCCAATCATGGCGAGGTTACCAAGCCCATCAACATTGCCGACGACTTTAGCGTCACCCAAGTCGCCGACAGCAGTGCAACTGATGACGACACCGACATCGTCACTGACACCAAAGACGGTAGCCTAGTTCAGCACAACGACTTTAAGGAGATCGCCACTCATGATACTCCCATCATCAACGGCGAGGATCCCGCGATTAACCCATCGAATGGAGTGCGCTCTTACCGCCATTCCTTCCCGGCCCTCGACATCATCGAAGTCATCGAGGTTCCACCCAAGCAAGCGAGCCTTCGCTCTTATCATCACTCCTTCCCAGCTGTCGAGATCATCGAAGTCGTTGAGGCTACTCGCAATCATGTTCGCAAAGAGTCTACCGAGTCAGTAATCCCAAAAGCAATTCCACTCTGCGATGAACAAGTACTAACTCCATGCAGAACCAATTTCTCGACACAGTCCCAGCAAACTATGGACAGCGAGGCGTCTTCAACTACCCCAACTACTCCCGACACAGTTTACTCTGTCCCAGATGTCAATGCCACCAATCAGCTGACCCCAATTTGCGCTAAGGAGCTAAAGGAAGACAATGTGCTCACTCCAACTGCTGCTGTCACGGCCACTCCTCTCGACAAAGCCCGGTCCAGCTGGTACGATTATTCCCATCTGTCACCCGAAGAGCGGGTCAATCTCGACACCATCATCGTAATTGACCGTCCGGACAATGGAATTAGCTATGCACAGCTCTCATGCGGCTTCTGGTATCGCATGGACAAGGAGGACAATCCCGTCATGATGAGCCAAGAGGAGTACGAGGACCTGCTGGCTTGGTTTGCCAGCTTCGAGAAAGAGAAGGAGGACATCAAGCTTCCTCTTCCTGCCGTTCTAGTCACAGACGAAGAGGGCAACGAGTCCCTGGCAGAGGAAATTGTGTATTCCGTCCCCGATGTCGTCGCTGCCGACCAACTCACCCCTTCCGCCGATAAGGAGGCTGGCCGAGCTCGGACTCAAGACAAAGCGTTCACTCCTATTTCCGCCGAGAGGACCCCCTTGAAGTGGTACGATTTGTCTCACTTGTCTCCCGAGGAGGAAATCAACTTGGACACTGCTACCGTTATTGACCGCCCCGATAACGGTGTCGCATATGTTCAACCCTCAGGGGGCTTGTGGTACCGCCTGGACGAGGCTGACAATGCTCTGATGATGACGCAAGAAGAGTATGAGGACCACTTGGCTTGGTTCGACAGCTTCAAGGAAGACAAGCAGGAAATCAAGCTTCCACCTCCCGTCGTCCTCGTCACCGACGAAGAAGGAAACGAGTTCCTTGCCGAAGAAGATGAGACGAGCTTCATCACCAACCAGCACTCCAATGTCGACACTCAGGAATCCGCCAACGAGACCATCACCATCACCGATTAGGAGTCGGAGGTGTTGGATCTGCAGAAGCGCCCTGAATGCGGCATCACTTATGTCCTTTTGATCAACGGGCATTGGCACCACCTCAACAAGGACTCCAAAAGTGCCACCCCCATGTTCGAAGATGAGTACGAAGAGTTCATCTTCTGGCTTGACGAGAATCTGGTTGAAGAGAATGAGAGACCGACACAGGAAGACCCAACCATCCAGGCAAGCAAGGGCATCGAGCTCTTCACATACGACGACCAACCCACAATCTCCAACAACCCCAACAACGCGCAAGACTTTTCAGACGAGCTCGACCAATTGGACGAAGCCGGGTATATCGGCACCAGCTTGAACATCGTCGGAATCTTCGACCACCCAGACGGTGACAAACAGTACGCCATGGACAGCGACGATCGAGTGTACTGGCTGATTGATGGGATGTTCTGCCCCCTCGACGAGGACGAGCTTGACCGCTTCAACAGGTGGCGCGATGGCGACAAGAGCGCCCTCTATCAGCCCATTGAGCCGTTGAAGAGAGCTGAGGGAAAGGAGAGCAAGTGGAAGGCCCCCGATCTGGACGCCATTCTCGAGGAGGACGAAGAGGAGTCCGGGATGGCAGCGGAGGCAGCGGAGGAGTACATCCCGAAGAAGTGGAACAAATGGGGTCTGTACACCATAGGGGAGGCGGGCGAAGAGGAAAAGGACTATCCGGATTTGTGGTGAGAGAAGGGATTGGCAAAGAGCCAAGTCAGGGAATATTGCAGGGTAGAAGCACGATCGAAAGGAGGCAGATGCCAGAGGACTGAGATGAGGCGCGGTTATAATGTGCAGACAGTTTTTTTTCGTAGAACGGTCTACATATCAATTTGACTGCTAATACTGCTATAACTTGACTTGAAAGTGACTACCGCGATGCTCTAAGTGACTGATATAGATGATCCTGCTTTGTATAATTGAACTTTACGCAATCGTTACTCTCCACTAATGAGACTTGTGCTGACAGTCGCGCCTGGTATGGCTGAAGTTTCGCAGGAAATAGGTATCTTGAAGTTTAATTTGACGCTTGCCTACTGGGATAACATTAGAGGTATGTGGTGACTTATGATAAAACCGAATTCTGTAAAGATATTTCGCGATGTAGATTTGTCACCTTCTCCCCTTTTCATTTTATAGATATATGTGTTGTCGTTTTATCAAGGATTGTCTTCTGACTTGCAGAACCCGATTTGTCTTCCCTCAGCTTGTAATCCCTATTACCTACTCTACGGTTGGTTGATCATTTAATGGACTACTAATACCCAAGGAACACAAAATATTATTGGGGTTCGTAACCACAAGACCCAGCCCGCTCCTATGCCCGTCTCCCTCTATAAGTGCCAATACCTGAGGCTTCCCCTTACGCCGTGACGCTCACTTAGTAATTCCGCGGGCCCTATGCAGGACTAGTTTTGTAGTACAAGTCTTAAAGCAGAAGCGTATGGACAGCTTGAGCTACCTGGGCCTAGAAGACTGTCCACAACGGCTGGACACTGTCCGAGGACAGCACCACTGTTCAAGGTCCACCTATGCTGTTTACATATCCGTGATTACGCGAGCATCCTTCGTCGTCGACAGTTAACCCAGTAACGGGCATCAGCACTCTCACGTAACAGCCGTGCTCGCAGCGAAAGCCAACCTGTTGGAGGGGTACAATATGGTTGCCTCCATTCCCGATCCTGTCCCGAGACTTCTTCCTTCTGCATTCCAAGATCGGAAATCCAACTGCATAGTCAAACTATACTGACAAGCACTTTCGCGCATAACAACTCAGCCACCTCACTTAACAACATCTACTTACTCATTCCTACAATGAACCCAATCATCAACATGACCGCCTCCTTTATTTGGCATTTGGGCTCGCAGGCCTACGGGCTTTCCTTGCCGACCATCGCCGACATTATCCTCCTCGGCGGTGCTGCCTCTACCGCGCTCGCGCTGATGAAATATGACTCTAACCGTCTCCCTATCACGAAGAAGGTAAGCATCCTCTCTCATCATCAAGGTTATCATTCCTGACCTTATCCGGTTCCGGGAGAAGACCGATGATGCCGTCACACAAACCATTAAGGCTCCCGAAGCGATCTCCGCCCTCGAGGCAGACAAAGAAGTCTCTACGCCCCTCTGCATCAATCCTGTGTGGGGCGTGCCTGGCTCGGTCAAGAGGGTCAGCAGGCAAACCAGCCGAAACAAGAAGACCTTTGGTCAACCCGACAAGAGTTTTGCAGACACATCCAAGGCTTCGATCGATGGTGTGAAGGTCTTGCCTGCTTTTACCAAGGGCAATACTGTCGATGCAGCCCAAGTCGCGGTTTCCAGCAACCCCACAGAAGCTGCGACTGCCACGTGCCTTCCGTCTGATGCACGCATACGCAAGCTCTCCACCGAGTAAGTCATCCGAACATCACCTCATTCCCGATAGACCGGTACTAACTTTGCACAGAACCATCGCCACGGAGTCGGCGCAAAGCGCTACAAGCATCTCGGACACGGCGTATTCATCAGACGATCCCACTTCACAATCGGATCCCGACGACAAGTTCAACCTTCCAACCATCCCGGAGATCATCGTTACCGAACCCAGCGACATCTCAGAAGACGATGCCGCCAATCTTAATGCCTCCTTGACTCCCGACTTTGTCATTCCAACCAGAGACACGCTCCCGACCTTTGAGAATCTCTACAATTACGGCGACATGACCCAAGAGCTAGACAGCCTGGAGGCGGTTACTGCAATCTCACGCCCTGGACACATCAAGCAGTACGCCAAACTCAATTGCGGCTTTTGGTACATGTTCAAAGACGGCAAAAAAGTCAAGCGAATGATCGAGTCCGAATACGAGGACTTCTTCCTCTGGCTTGAGGAAGTTGATACCCCCATCTTCGTTGACAATTACGAGGACGTCGACGAGGAGGCACCCGGAGAAGCAGCACCCCAAGCTTTCGATCATTCCCTGCTTAGCCCGCATTGGACTCCCAGCCCCAAGGATTAGGCATCCAACAGCCTGGAGACTTTCAACTATCCGGACGAAGAAAGAGACCAGGAGCTCGACGATGACCAAGATCTTGACGAAGACGAGCCAATCAAGGAAGAACTGCCCCCCTGGAAGGATCGCGCCACCTTGAGTGAGGATTGGGAAATTGTTTGGTCTTTTGACCACCCCAGCTGCAACAAGAAGTACGTCCTAGCCAGCGATCGGAGGTGGTATTGGTCCTGTGAGGGGATGTATCGTCGCCTGACTGAGCAGGAGATCGATCGCCTTAACCGTTGGAGGGATGGTGATGATTCTGCGCTTGTCTACGATGGGATTGAGAAGCCGCCTAAGGTCAACAAGTGGGGTCTGCAGGACATCTGTGAGGAAGATGGGGAGGAAGAGTGTTAAGCACATTCAGCGGGAGAGCAAGAGAATGATTATGGCTTAAGGATAGGAGACGCAGGGTTGCCAGTGGCAGGATTTAGGAGCGGCCAAATAAGGGCATGGTGGTTACGAACGGGTTAGCTTCGGAGTAGTTGGACTTCGGGGCGGAAATGTGTACAGCGAGGATCTTCATGGTTGAACTCACGTATGGAAAGCTTCCTCGAGTTCTTGTCTGATACGAGTTCTGATTGCCCAACTTTGCTACACTATTGTGATATTTATTCTATGATTATATTGCTATGTACAGCAGTTTCTCCGGTTTGCTCGGTGACTATAAATTCTTCCTTCTCCTTTCGCCTACGTGACCTATCAATGGCACCAGCCTCTCCTAGTTCTAGTGCCGTCATGATATCTGAAGAGCCTCAACCCACCTGTGCCACTGTTCAGAACACTGTTCAGGGATCCAAATATCAGCCATGAACAGCATCACTGCTTGGGGCCCACCTTTGCTGTTCATCGACAGTTGACCTAGAAACGAGCCTCAACACCATCGGGATGCCAACAAACAAGCCCGCTTCACCAAGATTGAGAGTCGCAAATGGCTTCATGGTAGCAGCGACAGCCAACCTGATTAGAGGGTACAATATGGGTACCTTCATTCCAAATCCTCTCCCAGAATGTCTTCCCCCCGCATCCAAAATCAGGACAACCAAATTGTACCCTTGACCACATCGAGACGCAACCGCAAATCATCATAACACAACTAAACACCATTCCCCCATTCATATTCACCTCTCATTGCGGATATAGTATTCTCATTGCATCGTTTTTGCCATCATCATCAACAAAACGATGTCTTCTTTCCTCTGGTCCTCGGGTTTCGGTGCCCACAAGTACCGGCTCTCCCTCCCAACCATCGCTGACGTGATGGACATTGCTGATTGTGCCTTTGCGCGGACCTTATCAATTCTTGAGGTAAGCTGCCCCCTTCCAACCACGGAAATTGTCGACACTAACCATATCCAGGCAATTGATGAGGCCCACAACATCAAATCCACTTTCTCCCTCGATGTCGCGAATGAGACCATCAAAGACGCTGAACCGATCCATGCTGTCGAAAAGTCCGCCAGTGTCAACAACCCACTTCCCGCCAGTCCCATCGAAGAGAATGAGCCCCTCGTTTCCATCGCCAGGGACCACAACGACTTCCCGACCTCCCCTTCCAACACTGAGGTTCGCGTCTGTTCACATGTCCCTCGGATAGTGGACATTGTCGAGATCAACAACACGTCCGCTCTCAAGGCCAAAGTTCACTCCTATGCTCATGTCGCTCCGCTCGTGGAAATCGTCGAGATCAACTGCCCTTCCGCTCCCATCAATGTCCCAGAGTGTGACGAATATCTTGGCGCGTTTGCCTCCAGTGTCGACTATAACGATTTCGAGCGCTTCCTTGACGAGGATCGGATGTGGGGAGTTCATCGCCCAGCCACGCGCAAACCTCTGATCCTTTCTTCCAAGGTCGTCAAGAAGAAACAAGTCGTCCCAATTGTGAAGTCGGATAAAAAAAAAGGGAAAGGAAGTCGCAGCCGGCGCTAGTGCCGCAATTACCAATGCGCCGGAAGGGGCCGTTGACACATGTAGTTCGTTCGATCTTCTGCAGCCGGTAACGGATGACATCATCTCTCAGCGCGCGCGAAAAGCATCCACCGAGTAAGTCATCCATTCCACCATAGCTCTCCTTGTTCTGTAAAACGATAAACTAACATTTGATAGCACCTATGTGTCCACCAAAACTTTTCAGACTGTCGACCCTGGCAAGTCTACCGATACTGTCGCCACCACCACGGACACCGTCTCCTCGTGCCCCGAAGCCACCCCTAAGCCGGATTGCGATAGCCAACCGCCCACTATTCCGGAGATCATCCTCACGGAGCCAAGCGAGATCCTCCCCGAGAACGCCGACGACATTAAGCCAACTGTTGAATCAGATAGTGGCATCCCTACCAGAGAGTCATTGCCTTCCTTTGCTGGCCTCTACGACTACACCCCTCTCAACTTCACACAAGAGAACCTGGATAATCTGTGGATCATGACCATCCTCAAGCGACCTGGATACCCCGTCGAGTACGCCAAACTCAACTGTGGCTTCTGGTACATCATCGAGGACAAGAAAAACATGCGAATGATGGTTGAGCACGAGTACGAAGAATTTCTCAAATGGATTGGCGATATCGACGCGCCCGGTACTACCGCCAATCAGAAAAACGAGCCTGAAGTTAATGAACCGGAAGTCAACAACAACGGCCGTCCCAAGCATCTGAACTCGAAATGGACTCCCAAGCCCGCGGACTAGAACTCCAACGGCCTGGAGATCCTGGAGGAGTATCCCAAAGAGGACGACGATATTGCTCAAGAAGAAGAGGAGGAGGAGGACTGGGCCGAACTTCTTCGCTGGAAGAAGCGATATGAGCTAGGCAGAGGTTGGGGCATCGTCAAGTCATTTAACCACCCAGACTACGCCGATAGGAAGTACGTGCTGGCCAACGATAACAGATGGTACTTCGAGTATAAGGGGAAGTACCGCCGTCTGCTGGAAGACGAGATGGATCTGCTTAACCGCCGGAGGGAGGATGGCTCGGCTCTGGTCGATGCAATTGAGGAGCAGCCGGTTACGAGCCGTTGGGGACTTGCCAATATTGCTGAGGAGGAGGAAGAGGAGTAGGAAGGGTTATGGTTCAAGGAAATGGGCCAGGAGAGCACTGGTGACGGGGTTGAAGGTCAGGGGTGAGAGATGGGATTAAGCCATATGATCATTGGGATGCGGTGTGAGAAAAGGAACAATTAGGAAATGGAAAGCTATTAACTGCTACCTGAACTCTTCCGTGACTGATCTGTGATTATTACTTACTCATATTGTAATTGTTCCATTGTGATTTCCCTTGATAGAGGTACCTGTCCAACAATGAGTGGCGTCCGAGGTTAACACATTGAGTCCATGTTGTATGTAGATGATGTAGACCTTCCTAGTTATGTACTTCTGTGCCATCAAGCACTGGCGCTCTAATTTTATAGGCGTAAAGCTCATGGCCAGAATATCCCCTCATCTTGCCTGTGACCTTTTGACTGAAAAGGCCTGACAATTGTCATGTCATCAACTTACTATATCATTGTTGGCCTGTTGTACTGTATCGAGGTGAGATGTATACACATATTGTGCCAAGTACTGTCGTGCCCCCGGTCAAAAGCTATGCCCTCGGTCGGCGACAATGTAAATTTACATATCCTACTTGTTATTGCTGTCTAATTCCTGATGGACACCTCCATTCATTCTTTTCTACATGATGTGACATTGCCGTGCCAATACATCGCGCACGTCCGAGGTCTTGTTCATCGTACAGCACATGAACATGGAGTGTTCCAGGGCGGGCGTTGTATCTGAATAGCCTCAAATCACTGTTTAACTGCTCATGAGACTGTTCAGTCGAGTCGGGCGTCATCCATAAACAGCACCACTGTTCAAGAAGTGAACATGGGTCCGCCTGTTCTGTTACGTCTCCAAAATCTACGGGCAACCATAACCTCGCCGGTTGCCCTCGCAACGGAATCTCACCACCCAAATAACGTGAACAACTGAACAGTTCGCCCATAGTCGCAAGTGGGGATAGCTTCAGAGTGTCAGCGACAGCAAACCTGTCCAAGGGTATCATGTGGCGCCCTCATTCCAAATCCCCTCCCAAGAACTTCTTCCACCTGCATCCCAAGACTGGACACCCAAGTGCACCGTCAACATATCGACTCGCACCCTGACATACCGCCGCAAGAACATCTTATTCCCTTCTCTTTTAACCATCACAGACATCAACATGTCTTCTTCTCTCTGGTCCTCAGGCGTTGCCGTCCATGCTTACCGCCTGCCCTTCCCCAACTCCGCCATCATCAAGGCGATCAGCAAAGGGTCTTTCGAGGCTCCCATTGCTATAGCTTCCGCACAGGATCCCCCCAATCAGGTAAGCTCTAGCCATACCATTGAGCCGCTTCATCTCCCGCATATCGCTAACTTCTCTGAACAGGCTGGACCTGTCTCCAAGGCTAATGCCGAGGAAAACATCAACAACATTGACGACGTCCACGACACCATGAGCATTGGCAGCACCAACGAGCGCGACGACAACATTGCCCCCTCCTTCATGGCGGTCGCTGCAACCGGCTACTTCTCTTCCCCTGTCCTCGACGCTCAGGCTTCGTCCAAGGATGCAGGCGTCGTTTCGACCGACAAGTCTCATTGCGTTCGCAAGGTCTCCAACGAGTAAGTGACCCCCATCCCTTCGCATATGCATTGCATGTGTATAAGCCGGTACTAACCTTCTGCAGGACCACTTCTTCGAAGAATTCCAAGTCCACTGTCGACAGCAACTCGAGCAAGAACAGTGCCGATACTGAAGACACTGAATACACTCAGTTGTCCGTTGCGAACACCAAGGAGAAGCGCAGTCAAATCAAGACCCCCGAGCATTGCGACGAAAGCGGTTTTTCCCGCGACAATGGGTCTCCAATTCAAGATGAAACCCCGGGCTCCACCTACCACTCACTCCCCACTGCCACGTTCGCAACCGCGCCTTCCTCACGCGGCATCTCCTCGCCCACTCCATCCGATCTCGCCCGCGACAGCGACGCCAATGACTACTCCAGCGTCGTCTATGCCAGCGACAATGACTCAACCAAAGACGAACTCGGCGACCTCGACGTTATCCACACCATCGACCGCCCCGAGTTCGGCCTGCAATACGTCCTCCTCACTAACAGCAAATGGTACATCTACCACGACCGCCGCAAAATCAGCCGCATGCTCCCGGACGAACATGAGGATTTTCTTGCCTGGATGAACGACCTTGATACGAAGCCCGCCACCAACACTGAGGAGTAGGAATCCGAGGTTGTGGATGCAGCTGAACATGAGAGGGAGCCGAAGTTCAAGGCCGTTGCAACTTCCCGCGGAGTGGAGATGGTGACTTACTACTCTGATAATGAAGAATCCGACACCGAGGAGGAACCCAGACACCCGCTTGCTGAATTTTTCTGCTGGAAGGAGGAGAAAGACATGGGCGAGAATTGGGAGGTTCTTGGCTGGTATGAACACCCTGATGGCAACAAGTCTTATGTCCTGGGATCTGACGAACGCTGGTACTGGGAATATGAGGGGGCGTTCATGCTTCTTCTTGATGAGGAGCTGGAGGAGTTTAACTACTGGCGCAGCGTTGATCCGGCAGCGGTTTTGCATTGGAACGGGGAGGTTGAGGAGGAGACGGGTTCGTTGAGCGTTTGTGGACTTGATATCATTCAGGAGGAGGACGAAGAGATTGACGAGGAGGTATGCGAAGTCAAGGAAATCAAGGAAGTTGAGGATCGCAATGGTATGGCGATGGTCTGGGGTCTCGATGTCATCGACGAGGAGGATGAGCAGGCCTGCGAGGAGATTGGCGAAGTGGAGGAGGTGGAGGCTCACCAAGGCCATGAGAGAGTCTGGGGACTGGAGGCTTTTGAGGAGGATGATGAGGATGATGAGGACTGTAAAGTATTCCTATAATGAATTAACCGGACTCGAAGCTAAAGATCTGGTTCAGGATGTCAGGATTTGGAACAAAGTCGGTCTATGAAGGATGAAAGGATGCGGTCTGATAACTAGGCTGGAGTGATGAATGAAAGTTGATGAGATACCTTAACAATTTCCCATATCCAAGTGATTCGTAACGTGACATGAAACTTACAAACTTACCAGTTGATCTCACTACCTACTTCCCTAAACTTCACGATTCATATACATGAAAATCTTCACAGGTGACTCTAATTCTGCTTATTAACTACATATGCACTGCTCTTGTCATGACTTTTCCTTCCCCCTAGTGCCAAAAATGCAATGAACTACCGGTGGTGGCCCTGATGATCGTGAAAGTGAAGCCTCATTTGCGCACCAATTTCCTCCTGTGGCATAACTGTGATATCTTGCTGCCTCTAAATACATTGCTTGACCTCAAAACAACGTAGACCGTATCTCCCGTAGCCTTGTTTCTCACAACTGAACAAAGTGTGCTGGTGTTATCGCTGAGTGTCGTCGACCATGTAAATGCAGCCGTCACCCTTCTCTCCCCATCCCCGTCAGTGTGTGTCGGCACGTGAGAAAGCCAGAAGCTGGGTGACAGCGAACTCTCATACCGAGGTGGTAGCAAACCGCCCTCGATAGTATCACGGAGAACATTCTGGATTTAGGATTCGACAGTCACCGTCGGAGTGAAGTGTTTTCGTAGCACTGGGCTGCTGTTGAGCGCTGCTCAGTGCTCATCTTCCTTGTGTAGAAAGTAAATACTCCTCAATAGTGTTAGAAGCTCATGGACACCAGGATTCGGCGGGGCTGAAGTGTTGTTTGCAGCAACAGGCTACTGTTCATTGCTGTTCAGTCCTCAGCTCCCCTATTCGGACTCGATGTCCTAGAACTGACCAATCAGGTGTTGTATATCCGTTCGCTGTATCAACCTCAACACCATCACCATGTCAACAAACCACCCAAACCTGTCGACAGTCGCCAGCGACTGTTGAAAATACCGTTTCCCCTGGGAGGGTATAAGAATATTTCTCATTGCACCAGATCCTGAACCAGAATCCTTCCTCCTCCATCAAAAACATCAGGACACCCCACGCATCATTGCAACGCCAACGCAAAGAAGCCTCATTATCCTTCATCATCTTACTTCATCACCATCGTGATAAAGCTTCTTCATTCTTCACTTCATCGCAATGACTATCTCATTCTGGCTCTCCGCCTTCACGGCACATATCCAACGCCTCGCGTTCCCCTCCATTGCCGCCGTCATTAAGGAAATGACCATCGCAGCCTTTTCCGCATCAAGCGTCGCTCATGGTAAGCCGTCCACAACAGTCGCAGGTTCGAGTATCTAGTCAAGTCTAACCATGCCCTTTTAGTGTCCATTTCCACTGAGGCCATTGAGATCGCCAACATCCTCAACACTCCTCAAGAATTCCAAACAACCTCCCTCATTGACTCGTCTCAAGAAGTCGGCCTAATTGGTAACATCAAGAAAGCTCGGCACATGAAAGCCATCATCCATACCATCACCAAGGATGTCACCCCCACCGAGGTCAACAAGACGACTCACGAGTCCAACATCGTCAAGAATTGCAAGGATACCACCCAGTCGACCGACGCTCAAGCTACCGCGCCTCTCCTCATCGAAGACAACAAGTCTGCTCAAGTTGTCGAAGTCCCTCAGCAAGTCGAGCTCATACAGAATGTCGACATCATGACTGACGATAACCGCGACGCCACTTCATCCATCGCCGACAAGGACTTCTCCACCATTGAGGAAAATGAGAGGCACACCTGTCATCATGTCTTCCCCACTATGGACATCATCGAGGTCAACGACTCCATGGCTTGCAGGAACGACAAGCACATCTACTCCCTTGTTCTCCCCACCATCGATATCATCGAGGTCAACAGCCCCATGGTTTCTGAGACCACCGAGATCGTCGACGACATGGGCGCCTCCGCCTCGAACATCGGCCACAACTTCGAGCGCTTCCTGAAGGAAGACAAGATGCAGTGGGTGCACGCCGTCGCCAACCAGCCAGAGCTATGCAACGCGATCTCCAATACCAAGAAGCAGATCGCCCAGGTCACCAAGCCGAGCACTCGGGACCACAAGTCCATCACTGCCGACATCAAGCCTTTGAACGACAAGAAGACTGAGAACATCAGCACCGAGGAGAAGGTGGTCGACACCGAAGTCGTCATCCTTCATCACACTCGCAAATTCTCTAATGAGTAAGTCATCCAACCCAGTCCTGCCTCATACTCACAGCAGAGTTGCTAACTTTATGCGCAGGACCAACTCCTCAACCGAGACAGACAAGACTACCGATAGCGAAGCGAGCAACGCCACCACTCCGGATAGTCCCAACACGGAGTACTCCACCCCCGACACCAGCGCCATCGACAACAAGTTTGATGATGCCGCACTGTCAAGCAACAATGACAAACCCCAGCAAACCGAAGAGAGCCAGTCGCCTCCCACCACTCTTGATACCTCCTCTTTCGATAACATGTACAACTACTCCCGCCTCTCACCCTCCGAACTCGAAGTCACCCTCATCATGGAACGCCTCGACCCCAACCGTCGATATGTCCAAATGACTTGCGGCTATTGGTACGCCCTCGAAGACGACGACGAGATCCGCCAAATGTCGAAGGCCGAGTACCAGGAGTTTATCGAGTGGATCAGCCAAACCCCCGTCATCACCCGCGAGGAGTTCGACAAGAGGCAACAAGCGGATGCGGAGCAGGGAATCATTACCAGCAACGCGATTGCCATCATTGAGAGCATGGAGGAGAATGAGGAATCCAACAACGAGCAAGCCGATGCAGCCAAGCAGGACATCACTGTCGCTTCCGAGGATTAGGAATCCGACGAAGAGGATGATTCTGACAACAACAAACCCATCGAGCTCATTGATCGCGATTCCACCGACCTCGACCAGCCGCAAGCCGGTATCGAACTCCTCGACCACACCGACCTTGCCGACGAGGAGGATTACAACTCCTCCGACCCCCTCGCCGCCTGGGAAGCCACCCTCGCCATCTGGGAAGCCACCCTCGCCATCTGGGAAACCACCCTCGCTATCTGGAAAGACCCCTCTGATATTGGCGAAGACTGGGGCGTAGTCGGCCTCTTCAACTACCCCGACGGCCAGAAGCAGGTCGTGATGGGCAACGATGAGCAGGTGTACTGGATGTACGAGGGGATGTTCCGGCTTCTTAACGCTCACGAGCTGGACCAATTCAATCGCTGGAGGGACGGGGATGAACACGCTTTTGACGAGCCGGAGCAAAAGAGGGAACCGAAGACTTGGGTGCGCGCGGTGCTTAGTAAGAGGAGGAAGACGAATAAGTGGTGTGCTTGGAGCTTGGAGATGGAGAGTATTGAGGAAGAGGATGAGGGGGATGTTCGGGAGGAGAATGAGCTTTGGTGGTAGATTTCCCGAGACGGAAGGAAGGAAGGATTGTCGTTGGAATTGACTTTGCGGGGTATGGCCCGGGTCAAGCCCGGGAGGGGATCAGGACTTGGGGTATGAGACGGAGGCAAGGATAGGGGAGTTAACACTGAGAATAGCACAATAAACTGCTACCAGTGAAACTTGACCACTAAAATGGCTTGTGACAATGACTTCTATTGACCATCTGAATGATTGACTGAAATGACTGTACGACTGCTTAATTCATATGACTGCCTGCTTGACTGTTCCATTGCTCCATTCTGCATCCAGTGATGTCCCCAGGCGGTAGTAGGTTGCGGGCCCCTATCACAAAGCTAACAATAGGCTTCCGAAAGTATAATGAAGTTTGTTAGTGTGTAATAGTTCCTCTGGTTGCGCGCTGTCCTACCAGTAAGGATGCTGTGCGCTGACTCCCGCAGTTAGTGCAAACCCCCTGTAGCTGCCATAGACTCCTGATTTCACTAACAATTGGCCATTGGCCCCTGAAAACCACTTGCCGTAAACATCCGACTGCCGCATTTGTCAACCACCACTCGACAGAAACATATTTCAACAACAATGTTTGCGAATGGACATGAGGAGTAGGGCGGACAATTGATTTACAACAAGCTTGGGCGTGGAAACGAGCACAAAAAAGGGACGCACAATCGATTGTGCTATCGTGACAAAAAAGAAACCCAAGACCGAGAGCGAGAACGACAGACAACATGACATGAGCACGAACCACTCAATAATGCATTTGGCGAGGCACTCGCGCACATTGTTACCCTACTTCAACATTCTCATTTACCACTACGCATAGCAAATATATAATTAACATTGTCTTTCTTGCAGTAATTCACCCATTCAAGCACCGACATCAATATTCATCGCGGTATGAGATTGCGATTTGGCGGCGTTGTCGCCGAGTGTCTCCCACGATATCTATGCACTTCATGCGGCCATCTCACGGTCTCACCCAGCGCATCACGACGTCTTGGCATTGTGTTCCTGGTTTATCTAGCCAGGCAAAAATCCATCTTCAATGGTCTTATAACTTCTATGACTGGTGGACGACTGTTCAGTAAACTCGATCAATGTCATTATCACCGGCAACAGCTGTCAATTTGATTGTCGCCAGCCATGACGGCCCTGATGTTCTGGTGTGAACAGTCCTCAGTAAGTTTAACTCCAGTCTTCTATGAGCTTCCAGCTTCTGTGGCTGTGAAGAGTGTTTGGTGAACTCGACCGCCGTTGGGTTGGTCGCGCGACAGCCAGAGATCTAGCTGCCGCTGAAGTGACACTTGGATGTTTCAATAGAGCCGGTTACCAGTGATACCAGTTTCCATGAGCTTCTTGTACCCTTGTGACTCTGGAGGCTGTTCAGTAAACTCAAGGGCCGTCAGCTTGGCTGGCAACAGCTGCAAAATTGACTGTCGCCACTCGCCAGACATTCCATATCGAATACTTCGTACAAGCACTCGACGCCGTCGACGGAGCAACCGGTCTTCCATTCCCTTCCCCCGTTACCATGCCCAGAAGACTGTCCATGAGAATCCAGCCCTGTTCATCACTGTTCAACCCCCCCCCCAGGAACAGCTGTTCACGCCTGTTCACGGACCACCTTCCATGTCCGGGCACTCTCTGCCCGTCTCGACCAATCAGGTGTAATACCCTGTCGCCGGGTTGCTCATGACAACCAAAACACCAACGGTCGCCTGTCAACAGCATCACCAACCTCGCCGTCACCACCACCTTTCGCCCACTTCGACGGCGACACTCGAAGCAAACATGTAGTTCTACCCTACTAAACCGGGACCTGGATTCACCCAGCAACGCAGTAGCACGGGCCCAGCCTGGGAGAGTACAAGAGCACATCTTCTGATGCCAGAACTGGAACTGGATCCTTCTCTCACCATCTCACTTCGGAGAATAACATTCTTGCGCAAGCACAAAGCATACCTGCTCACTTGAACAAGTCTACCCCAAAGTATCACGCATACACACAACTAGCCTCGCGGCATCCAACAACTGACCAACTCGTCTATCGACCATCAAGATCTTGCCGCTCTGCCGCATCATCTTCTCACCAAATATCACCAATCAAGCATCACAGCGCGACTATTACATCGATTACCTCTCCTCACCATCCTATTCACACATCTTCCTTCTCAACTCACACCATTCTTCTATCGCCAACATGGTATTCTCAACCTCTACTCAATCTTCCGTCCTCGCGCGCATCGTCGACCATCACACGATCGACAACAACATCAACATCGATTCCACCGGTCTTGACACCACCTTCAACGTGGTCATCGCCATGATCCTCATCTCTACTGTCACTGGCAACACTATCCTGGCCGCCCTCAGCGCCATTTTCCTCATTGTCGTCCTCAGGATCACCACACCCGAGGTCACCCATCCTACGATCACCAACATCGAGGCCCTCCTCACCCCCAAGATCCCCGCCCCTACCGATGCTGCCACTATCGCAGATAATATGTGCACTACCAGCTCGGCGTCCCTCGACACCCCTACCAATGTCGACGCTACCCTCACCTCTACTCCCAGCCAGGACGCTTACAACGACGATGAGCCTTCCTCACTCATTGTTCCTGCGGACGAGAAGGTCCGAATTTACCATCACGTTTGTCCCACCGTCGACATCACCGAGATCGTCACACCCACCAAGACTTCCCATGGCGCTGCTACAGAGACAATCGACCATGATGACGACAGCTTCGGCACCCTGGCTTCCGATGTATTCAACTTCAAAACATTCGACAATTACCTCAAGGAGGACAAGATGTGGCTTGTCCACCTGCCCCCCGCGAACCCTGCCATCACTTCCATTGGGCCCAAGGCCACTTCCATTGTTGAGACGACAAAGATCGTCGCCAAAGCGGCCCGTCCCGCTCCCGAAACTGGTAAGTCAAGATCAGATCCGACAGCAAAGAGATCAAAGCTAACATCGAAATAGTCCACACTCCTATCTGCAAATTCTCCACTATCATCGAGGAGGACGAGGAAGACATCGAGCTTCCCAGATCCAGTGACGAATCCAACAACAGCAGTTTCAATGACCTCGAGGACAACAGCTTCAACAGCCTCGCCGACGTGGAGGACTTCTCGGACTCAGAGGAGGAAATCATCGCCTTTGCAAAGAAAGTCCACAGATCATGCGACGAACTAGACAAGGTCGAGCGTCTTTCTGACCCCGTGTGGCACACCATTGCCCTCGCCCGAGACATCGAGGTCACATTCAAACAATGGGATGAGGAGGATCTCGAGGCCTTCTCCGACAGCGAAGAGGATGTAATTGCACTCGCAAAGCATATCGAAGCCACCACACGGCTCAGCCCGCCCGAGTCTCCCGTCCGTGCCGCTTCTTCAGCCCGCACCCCGGAGGGCCCCGCGGCCTGCTTCACTGCTTCCGGGTTCCTCATCGAGACTCCGGACGCCTCTCCGGCCCCGCAAACCCCTCCCAACCCTCCCGCCCGGACCCCCAAGGCCGCGCATCCTCAGACTCCGATCGGCGCTAAAGTCCGAAACAACATCTTTAGCTCTCCCACTCAGGAGACTCCTTCTCACACCCGGAAAGTGTCCAACGAGTAAGTCATCCTCACCAACTCACTATCACTTGAAAGACCTCTACTAACTCTTCATAGAACAAACACTAGCGATGAAACCGAAAACAGCAAGACAACCACCACTGCGCCCGATTCTCCAACGACGCAGTACTCGAGCCCCGACAATGTGTACGAGTACCAGGCCATGGCTGGATTTACGGTTCGTCTTTCCGCCAAAAAGCCCACGGGGATCACTTTTGATCCCATCAGCCAGCCCGGCGACGACATCCACTATGACAGAAGATTGCTCGTCGAAGAAACCCCTTCGCCCTCACCCGGGCGCTGCCGGAGCCAAGCCAGCAACCAGTCCACATCCTCCAACGAGTCTTACGACATGAGCACACCATACGATTTCTCAAAGTATGAGGGCGAGTTGGAAATGGTGGCCATCCTAGGGCGCCCGGGAGGAGGAAGAAGATACGCCAAGATGAGCTGCGGCAACTGGTACTGGTTGAATGAGGACGGCACACTTGATGAGCTGAGCTGGCCGGAATACAGAGAGCTCATTGCCTTCATAGTCGGGGATGTGGCCTCCCTCCCCGCTAAGCTTCACCAAACGGCGCTGCACGAAGCGGCTAAGCTTCAGAACGAGAAAGAGCTGATTGCGACCGTGGGTTAGGAAACCATGGGCATTGAGGCTGCTCAGAGCAAAGAGGAAGAAGAACTCCCGCTCCCATTGGTCCCATGGGAGGACGAGCCTTCCAAAGCTGGCAACGAAGAGAAGGAGAATAGTCTGGAGGTCCAGGACACCGAGGACGTGATAGAAAACGAGACTGAGAGGAGCATAGAAGACGAACTCCCGCTCCCATGGGWCCCATGGGACGAGCCCAAAGTTACCGTTGTTCAAGAGAAGGAGAATAGTCAGGAGGTCCAGGGCAGCGACAACGCCACAGAAAATGTCACCGAGAACACCGCCACGGAAATCACGGAGGACGTCATCGGTTCAGATCAACCTGATGAGAAGTGGTTCAAGGCGGAAGAGATGCCGGCCAACTGGTTCGTGATGGAACATACTCGGTGCCCAGGCGATGGAATCTCTCACTACGCCGAATATGTTCGGGGTAGTGATGACATGTGGTATTTCCGCCTCGACGGGCCAGAATACAGGCCTCTAGACGCCCGCGAGCTCCGGTGGTTTCTTCACTGGCGACACACGACTCGCCCTATGACCACCATCATCGAGCTTGAAGATGAATTCTTCTAAGCTTCAAAACATGGCACCCTCGGACTCCGCTGCCACTCAACGGTCGAGGAGCGAGAGCCAGAGCGCCTCGGGGCCGGGAAGTGGGCACCAACACAAAACACCAAGAACAAAATCACCGGACGCCACTTACCGAAGGGCGCTACACTGAACGGCAATGATGCGAGAAGGACTAAGAGTAGGGCAATGGAAAAGTGGTCAACTGGGATTTGACAGAGGATTTTGGACGGGAAGTGTTTTGGAATTGGGAAACGGGAGTTAGCTACGAATGCCAGACATTGAAACAAAACACCGATAGCTTTCTCCAACATGAACTGACCCTCTCGTGCAACGTGAATATGTGATACTAATGTCCGATATGCATAAAAGTGATGATGAGGTCTCATACTAACCGGTGTATATGATGCAGATGGGTGATGAGGTGTCATTCTAACAAACTTAGCCTGCTATCGTAATCAACGACTGCCGAGGAAGCTACCCTCGAAGACCATGCCGAGGTGATGAGAAGAAAGACAACCGCCAAGTAGTTTCCCTGGCGCCTGCTACAAGCATTAGCCTCGCTGACGAAGAACCAATAGGATCTAGATCTTGATGCCCTGGACGCCTCGGACGATGTTGGAAAGACAAAACGATTTTGAAGACGATATCTCAACGGTCCAAACTCGGCCGAAGGAGGCATGGCAACATGGCTTGATCAGCCCCGACTAAGCAAGCGCGACTGGGCGTTATCTCGGGGGCGTCGGAGACCGGGAAGAAAGGACTGTGCCTGGACAAGCTAGAGGATTCTCCTAGCCGTGACGGTGTGCCGGAGTAAACGGTTACGATGGCCGAACAGACCATGCGCGGAGCACCTTCTCCTTGCATCATGGCATGGCGTCCGTGGATCATGAGGTCAAGCTTAGGCCTTGGCGGGGGGTAGGGAGATGGTGGACGAAGATGGGTCGGACATGTTGTTGACTTGTTGGGATCAAGGTTTTGTGAGTCGAGGTCGAGGATCATGGTGATGATGACGGAGGGTGTTGCTGTTTTGAACGATTTTCCGTTCGGGCGCCGTACCCTTATGGAGCCATCAGGCTGGGAAGAGATTTTCTAGTTGCGTTAGGTGGTTTCCATTGTGTGTCAGTGTTTGAAGAGTGCCAGCTCCCTGGCTTGGGACCTCCTCCTCGCTGTGTGTTGGGGCGTTGCATAAACGGTGATGCATTATCTGGATAGCGCCCTGGTCACTTGATAAGTAGGTGCCAATCGGGTGTAACGTCGTGTAACATTCTTTCCGTTTTCGAGAGTGTGCCTGTGCTGCTCCTGCTCCTCCTGCTGCTGTGCCTGCTGTGCCCGCCTGATGCACTTGCCCGCCCGGGATTTTGTGATGTGCATCTCTCAAATTTGCACAGATTGGAGGGGTGGTCCCGTATGGTCTCGTCTCCGTCGTCCTCCGTGTCCCAACACAGACATTCAGGGCCAGGGTATAAAGACTGCCGCACTCTCGAGTATCGAGCGATCGAGCACTCCATTGCTTTGTCCAAGGGAAGCGAATGATAAAAATGCAACAACGACGCGCTGGAGATCGAGTCATGTCGTAAAAGGTTAGCCCCAAAGTGGCAGGCGCTTCCACGAAAAGAAGCCAAAGTTCGACTTGGCGAGACACCCCCTGTCTAGCCTCAGTGCGGGCACTTATGTAAGCTAGCACGCTAGAGGCGCGGAAGGTCGTGTGTTTGTTCCGCCGCCGCGGGGGAAGGAGGATGGAGCCTTCCAATTATGCACAAGGTGCAGTGGACACAGTGGGAAGAAATCCGAGTCGTCGCTGCCCTCCCCGGTCTCCCCCCCCCCGGGCCCGTCAGCGGCTTTGGGAAGAGCTGGGGACGGAGGTCGTTCTCTTTGTGAGATAGATCGACTGCGAACTCCTGCAACGTGCGTCATTATGGTCCGACCACTTGCGACGACCATCGCCAACAAAAGAGACCCCTTAAGACCGTTATTAATCCCCGATCTCTTTCGGACCTCCTCCCCCTCGAAGCCTGCGCTCATCATTTTCGGGAGCGCTTCCAGTCGCCCCGTGTGCTCCAGACAGTCCTGGACTCCTGGCCGTGTCTGAGGTGTCGCGCTTGTGCAAATGACCAATCTTTTGTGGTCTGTCAGTTCTGTTAGCTTTCCTGTGTCCGGTCTGTCGACAACGTGGAAATGTGTCAATCCCCTTGTCTTCATTCCTGAAGCCTGTCGGCCTGTCAATCAGAATGGGGCAAGTGTTTTTTGCTGCCAGGACCGCAGCGCCTGTCTCGCCTGCCTTTTTAGTGCCCAAACTGCCCAACAGAAAATGGCAGGCGCATGTCGGCTGGTCCGCCTCTGCCTGCAGTGCTTGCCGTTTCACGCCGGTCTTGGGAAGGAGGAAACAAAAGAAAGCGGAAGAAAATGAAATGTCTTGCTCCTCCTTGCATCTGGACGGACCCGAAGCCGGGCCCTTTTGATGGTTTTTTGTCTCGACTTTTGTCTTTAATCTTTCCAGCGCCCCGGAGGCCGGAAGAGCACTGTACTGGATGCCCTTTTGAGCACCGTCAGGGCCTTTTGGACCCCTGTCAAGTGTGTGTTGGAGTGTGTGTTGCACCCTGGCTCCAGTAAATCCGAAAATCCGGGCCCCTCAGAAAGCGTTCTCGGTGTTCAAGATGCTCCGTGTGCCTGCTCCATGCCTCCCTTGTCCTGTCGTTGGAAGCGCACCGCGGACGCTGCCGTCGTTGCCGATGATTTTCCTCGCGTCATTGGTCTTGGAGCGACGACATGACCACACACCTTACCCGTTCGGGGTTAATGCTGGTCGTCCCCTGGCCTCTTTGCCTACCTTATTTGTTCTCATTTCCTCTCTCTTTTATTTTTGTCATATTTCTGTGAACAACAGACGTCTGGCACAGTATCGTTCGAGTCGCCGTGGTGCTTGTTGGGGCGCTGTTGGCAGCTGTTTCTGGGTCTCTTTTCTTCTTTCCTGAAACACTGGACGACCAGGGGCCCAAAGCAGCCGCAGCACCTGCCCATTCGCACGCATTCGCACACTACCAGCTACCTGGTACATTACTACTACGGGTTTTGGCAACTCTCCGCTCGACTGCCTCTTTTTCGGTATCTTCTCTGTGTCGTTGCGCGCCGCGGGGAACGAGGCCAAAGCAGTTGAGGCAGTCAAGAGAAGGGAACATGGCACGGATGGATTCGTCCATTTTGTTTCCGATTCGCAGTTCCCAATCCTTCCCCTCCCACTTTGGTCCGACTGCCTGACGCCCTGAGGTGGTAGTGTCTGGCTGTCTGGCAGTTTTCAGAACCAGCCACAGCCAGCCAAGCCAGTGTGCGCAGTGCCGGTCTTCCAAACACATCGAGTCCATCCCACCAGCAGTCCGCCCTTTTTCGCCTTTGCATTTCTCTTTTGCTTCCTCCCCCTTTGAATGTTGTTTTACTGTCTCCCCCACTCGTGGCCCAATCGTCCACAACCCATCTCTCCCTCCAGTGTCTCTTTGTCCGTGTCGCCAGCAGCAACTGCCCGTCGGCCGTTGTCTCACAGACACACGCTCACCCCCTTATCTCGGGGAACTGGGTCGCTGGCCCCAACCTACCATACCTTTTGCTCAGGCCCAAGCACAGCAATAACCACCACCTGGCATCCATCCCATCTGTATCATCCACTTATCCACTTGTCTGCATCGGCAGCACAATAGCTCGCACAAGCCAGACCCGGGCAGTCATCATCCATCATCCCAGTACCCAGTTCCGCTTTCTTGGGTCAAGAGTCTCGGGTCCGCTTTCACTCCCCCGCTAGCACCGGACACCAATCCACAAGCGCTGGCGGCTTCTCACTTCCTGGTGATCAGCCAACGCTCCGCTTGCGAATTAAAGCTGTCCGGGTCTGGGGAAGGGTCCCGAGAATGCGCTGGGCTAGCACCTACTAGTATCGCCTCCATCCTCGTCCAGTCGCCCAGCATCCTCGCCTGCTCCATTGATGGCTGTGGAGTCAGGGCCTCCTTACTAGAGGATTGCCATCCCCATACCTTCTTGGGTGTCCACCATCTGGTCTCCATCCAAGCTCCATCTTGGTTTCTCTTTCCATCAAAACCAATTGACTCCCTCCCGACCTCTCGACCCTAGTCCCCTGGCATCATCAGCCTTACAAGTTACAAGTATCATCCTCACACACTTCAACAACCTTCCCCTCGAGAGTTCCACAATGGAGGCGCTCGACCTGCTCGACTTCAGGTATTGCGGCCTTGTCCTTCGCCGCAACCTCGACGTTTATTACGACGCCTACGACGGCGAGCCGAGTCTCTTCGATGACTTCAACCCAACCGAGCATGATGATGAGAGGTCAGTAGAACAAGTGTATCCGACCTTGGGCCACATGGCAGCTGACATTGACATGACGGCCACCAGTGTTACACAAAGTTTCTCATCCATCTGGCAACAACGACCGCTATCCGATTCGACGCCGCCATTAAGCCCTACCGTTTCACGAAAACCATTTCAGTTCCACGGCATCTGTCACAGCAATGATTCCTCCGATTCCAGGACGCCCCTTTCCGGAGAACTTCTATGGAGCCTCGGATCACTTTCAGTTTTGGACGCATTTGTGAAGACGGCGGAGCGATACGAACATGTCGCAGTTCCTTTGAGTTCCGATCTGTACATGGTGCGGGAGGAAGCATATGTCGACTACATCCCATGTCCAGGGTCCGGTCCTGGTTCGCCCGCCCTCAGTGTCTTGTCCGAAGCAGCCCTACCCGAAATCGCCGATGAGTTCCCCAGAATCGACGACAGCCGACCAGTGGTTACCGAAATTGAAGCGGTTGCGGAGGAGACGAGCAAGATTGAAGAGCGATCGATAAAGATTGAAGAGCGATCGATACCTCGACCCAGTCAACCCGTTCAACCCAGCCAGACTCACGATTGGCTTGCAACTGTTCTCGAGAAGAGACAAGCGACCCCCGAGGACGACAAGGCATCCGTGCCCCTTAAGGATCAGGCCGCGTTTGATGAGGAGCAATTGAAGCAGGCAGTGTATGTTTTGAGAACAATGGTTCATTTAATGGGTAGATTGAAACTGACCCATGACACAGGAGGCAACAACGTCGCCAAATGGAGTTCAGCAGGCCGCGTCTCAACAAGCGCACCCGTATGCGTTCCAGTGCTCCGCCGCAAAGTCGCAAGAAGGCAAAGAATACGCCGAGGGCATCACCACACCCACCCGTACCAGAATATTCGCAATATCCGCAATATCCGCCACATCAAGTCTGGACTGGTTGAAGGGAAGGAAATTGTCGACGCAGACCACCACCACCGAGAAAGTGAGCATGGGGAGGAAGCAGCAACGGGGAAACCGGATCGAGTGTTACCGCTACTTCCATCTTCGACTCACGCCTGCCCTTTGAAGTACGATGGCGGAATTGGATACCGAGGTTCATCGAAACCCAGCACCAGCCCTGCGGATCGTCGTCTCAATTTATCGGCAGGTTATAACGGAACCCGACATCAAAAACCACCCTGGATTCGGCCGGGCCTAACTCATTCGACCAGGCAGCCGAACGAACGACAGGATGTCTTCACGCACTTCGGCCATCATGGGCCACCAAACACCATTGCCCCCCAATACACGGGAACGGGGTTTTGGGAGTTTCGTCTGTTCGGATCCGTACAAAGCGATGACCAACACGACAGTTTCTGTGCCACATCATAATGCATTTGGCACTAAGCAAACTCACACAATCACTCATACAACACTTTTTGTACACACACCGACTCGTTCTACGTTGACTTCTTTTTGTATTGTTTTATCACAACGGATACCCCATTTCTCGCATTTTGTATGGTTCTAGCCTAGCGAGAAAATTACTGTGTATATCTTGAAATCGCTCGTTTACTCACTCGCTTGCTTGCTTGCTCGCTTGTTCGCACGCACGCTAGCCGCGCTCGTTCATCGTCATCATCCTCGTCATCCACAACATATCCTCTTCTTCTATAAACTCAACATACTGTCTTAGATGGGCATTCGTTGGTATACGGTTAATCACAGAAATTTAGCATTGGCATCTATCGTCATGAAAATAAAAAATGCAAAAAGCCGACAAACTGGTTAATCTGTTGTGCATTTAAACCGTGAGACGTTGTAAAGTAAAATGAGCTGTGTACAGTACATACAATCAAATTGAGCACATCGAAAACAACATCAATAGCACATTCGCACACAAACGAAAAAGAGGCTCCAAAGGGCGCATAGAGCGGTGAACAACTTTCGCGCACTGCCAGAATGGACACTTGAATGAATGGACCGAATGAGAAATCCTCAAACCGCCACACATCCTGCGACCCATGTTGACCGGCGAGCAAACAACAAGGACGGCACGGCATGCTAACTTCGTTGGAAGTAGTGCACCCTTCCACTCCTCTTCACAGCACATGGCAACAGGGCACGCAGGACGCACAGATGGGGGTCAAAGGACACCGTAGACACCGTAGACACCGTGGACACCGTGGACATGGGATAGGAAGAGTCCGTCTGAAGAGGACTACTAGGTACTTGGGATCAGCGTCTGCTTAGCAAGGCATAACTCAGCACTCCAGTCGAGCAGGAAAGACCGTGCGTGCGCAATAAGGCCAAGGCATAATTCTTCCTCGGTCTGGCCGGTCACCGGTGGCAATGTGTGCGTGCGTGTTCCAGAAGCCTTTCAATTTTCAGCGAGGTTATCGATAGTAGTCCTTGTTGGTGTTACTAGGCTTGGCTTGGCTTAGTCCTGCATGCATAAACTCGTGGTAGAAATCAACAAGGATGATATCAAGGGTATGTATTGGAAATCTCAAGGGTGTATGTTGAGAGCGGAAAGGTAAGAAGAGCTTGAAGGGCGGAAAGGTAGCCCGTGGGTGGGTGGGAAGACTGGGGAGACTGGGAGAGAGAACAGGCATGGATGTTTGTTTGTTACAGTGTTAACGAGAAGGAAGATGAATCGTGATTTGTTGGATTACTCGGGACAGAACACTGCTTCGGGAGGTGCACCCAAACTCGATTCATGGAAGTGATCCAGGTCATCATCATCCAGTTTTGACCGGTCAGTGTGGCTGGCAACCTACACTATGTGAGACGGATTGCGAGGTACTATAATATGTGGACGGTGAGAGGGAAGTGCGGAATTGGTCCGTCCGGTTTGTTAATCCGTTCTGTCATGTCAATTTGGGAAGGCGTTCGGTCGTTTTTCTTTTTGTTTCTTTCTTTTTTTTTTTTTTTTTTAGCAGACGTAGTAACCTAGTAGCGATGCCTTCAAGGTGCTTTCCATGGTTAGAATCGAGACTTTCGGATTTTGTCAAAAGATGGAAAATGTCACCGTAAGACATCAGGCAGTCCACGGAAGTCCTGGAAGCAATCAAACCCTCAGAAACAGTGAGAAAGCGGAAGCAGTGGGAGAGATGTTTGTGTCACAGTGCAAGCGAGTCCGAGAGCCGATATGTTTGCCCAACAATCTGATGCTGCAGCGGCACGACGGCTCACGGGAGTCCCGTCTGGACGGGCTGGGAATGATGGTCCTTGTCAAAGACTCGAAAATAATGGATCACGAGCGCGAGGATACGGGAACCGCACCCGGATTGCAAGCACATGGTGTTTGTGATGTCGAATATTTGCCTCGGAGACTCACCGACTGGAGATTCTGTAATGTATTTTCGGCCGGTTTCCAGTTCGCCGGTCTCGACTGGTCTTCGATTGCCTTTGCGTTATGGGAACTTCACCCGGCGTCAACACATATTGGGATTCGTTTGTATCCTTCACCGTCCCGAGGGACTGGACAACTTCGGATATTATTCTACGCCGGTAGCACATGAGACTCGAGACTCGAGACAGGAGGCGAGGCAGGTAGGTTTCGATACGGGAACTGCACCCGAAACCGAGCGAACGGTCTGTTGTTTGCAGTTTGTCCAGCTGAGACTGCCCTGCCCTGGTGCTCAAACGCTTCAAATCTTTTTTGTCTTGAAGTGTCTGGATCAGGACAGCAGGGAAACCCGAGTATTCATATAGGAAGAAATCCCGAAAATGATACGGGAGCTGTACCTGGTGTTTGCCTTTCTTGCAAGTATATTATCTGTTCAAATTGGTAAATGGTAAATGGTGACTATGCTTACATGCCTGCGATTATGACGCTCATTTTTATTCTATTGTGGTGTGATCCTCATATGATTTTATTGTGTTGTTCCTGCCATTGGTGTTACGGTTCGTGTTAAGCGCTGAACGGGGAATCGGACCTAAGTACCGGGCCACTCGGGCGCAGTAGTAAGAAAAAAGCGGAGTTCGGGAACTGCACCCGAACCCGGACCCGGCTCGGCAAGCTACTGCGCGGTAGGTCAGACACGGTAAGGCACGGTGAGGTCGGTGAGGTACGGTGAGGTACGGTGACGCAAGGTGTGCACAAATACATGCCCTGGGCAGCGCTCGGCACGGTAAATGTGGACCTTTACTGCTGTGTGGGCTGTGATGGGTTTACTTGGTCGATCACAACATTTCCACAATCCGATGGCCGTTGATGCGCAAAATTCCTTTTCAGCATGTTAGCAATTGAAATCCATTCAACATCCCTTTCAATATCCTTTGTTGACTCGTTTTTCCTTCGAAAACCCACGCATCCCATCCACCGGCCCCTCGCCCGACTCCGGCCGACTCCGGCCGATCAAATTCTCTTAACGGTCATGATCATCCCAAACCCGTTGGATGAGCAGATGAGATCAATACCCTCAGACCCCATCAAATGGAGGCCTGGAGATTACATATACCCCCGATGGAGATATGCTTCGACATTCCCGGGGTATATCCGGTGACGGGCCTGAGGATAGATGAGAGGGCGTAGAGGGCGCAGAAGACGCAGGGCGGTAGATGAAACGGTGACTTTCCTGATGGACGACCGACCAGAACCACAAATGAAGTTGCTGGTGCTCGAAGACGACGGGACAGACGAGTGGGTACCGGAGTGGGATGGCTGCGCGTCCTTCAGAGTACCTGGTATTGTTCATCCTCTCGCTACCAAACCCACTGACTCGCCGGTTTGCGCCGGCATATATGGCTGCTCGAAGTTCGATAACGGTTGAAAGCGGAAAGATGGCATCACGGGCCGCTTGAAACGGAAATAAAAATGAAAGTGACACACACTGTCCGAAGCAGAACTGACGGGAGCTTCTGGTATTGGGGAGAAGAAAACAGGATGAAGCCGTGCCGGTGATGATTGCCTTGATTCCAGTTGAGGGAAGTGGATGGAAACCGAGCTCAGGTGCTTGAAGCATTGTAAGTCCCTGGATTTTAGTGGATGGACTCAGGGACGGGACCCAATCCGTGGTTTGTCCGGTGTTCGTGATGCAGGTCCTGCCGGTGTGCGGTGTTTCTCGGCGTGGTGAAGAGATTAACTCAAGGTCCTAATTGTAAAAGAGAAGAACCGAAAAACGGTCTCTCCAGATTGAACAATCGATTTCTTCTCAAGGTGCCTCTAATCTTCTGCAGCTACATTGGCCCAGTGCTCCTTCCGATGGTCCATAACTTCGTTACCATTTTGTTTGAGGCAGGCACGAATGTCATGACTGCCAAATTCGGCACTTGCGAGACACTCACCAATATTTTGAGCAGTAAAGAACGACCACCTCAGCATGGTGGCTCCTTCGGTATTTTCCTTCACTCATGTCTCTTTCTGTTCTTTGTGTCGTCATCTTTTGCACCATATCACAAAGACCACTTTAAACCTCAATGACCTTTTTCAATCCAACAAACCCGACAAATCCAAACACCATGTGAGAATTCACCTACCCAAAAAATCCCCATAGCATCGCCCCCAACCCTATCAACACTGTCATCGCCCATCCCAAAATCCCCATCTCTATCTTAGGCACCGACCTCACGTCCCTTCCATTTCTTCTCTCCTGCCACTCTCTCACCTTCCTTCCATCCCTCACCTCCCCCGTCTCTTCTTCTCCTCCTCTGCCACCGCCAACAACAATCCTCCTCACCATCCTCCTTTCCCCATCCCTATTAACCCCCGAAGCTGCATACCTCACCGGATCTCCCATCCTACACAATCCCCCAGTCTCCGGATGCTTGATGATACTTCCTCCCACCGGCATGAACAAGGCGGTTTTGCCTATGAGGCTGTATCTTGGAATCTTTCTGCCCTCCGCATGCTCCTGAACTGTCTCGTTCCCTTCCGTCTGTTCAAGAATCCACCCCCGGTGCATGTAGCTAACCTGCACCTCCCTCAATTGACTCAGCGCCAACGGGCAGGCGATGGTATACTTGGTTTGCTGAAATTGAGAAGCAGGAGGAGCAAAGACTATTAAACCGTGAGGAATCGCATCGCTGACTTGTAGTTGATACGTCTCGTTGACTTTCCCTTTGCGATAATAGCTCGCTCCGCCACAGACAGTGCGGACGATTCCCTCGGCTATCGCTAGGAAGGCGGTGAATGTTATATCGGGGTCTTGAGAGTAGAATGCGTTGAGGTAATCTCCCACCGCTCGCAGGTTCGCATCATCGTCATTCTCGCCATCGACGACAGCTTTCAAAAAAGACCTAGCACCGCTCAACGAGCGAAAGCCAACTTCCAAAACAGAAACACAAGACTGATGAGTCAAAAGCTTCGCGTACTTTGACCCTGGCCTAGGAAACGCTTGAGAAAGACAGAGGCGTGTCCAGGTAAAGGATGGAGGGTCGCTCAGTTCCAAGAGGATAGCGAGGGCTTCAGTGAGGTGACGAGTGTAGAGCGGGTTAATGGTGTCGATGTCTTCCCATCCGCCCAATTCTGTTTCTGTTGAGGAGGGAAACTTGTTTCGCTGTTCGCTATACCATTTCAACGCCCCTTTAGCTGCCGCCATGCTGGTATGGTGGGGACTTTGCATACCAGACGAGGTATCAAGTATGATAGCGTCCAGCGCGAGTCCATCCGAGGAGAGAGATGGGCTGCCATCCAGTGCGGGATAGATAGGGCTTGAGCCGAGGCGGACGTAGTCATCCACCTCGGGCACGCATGCCCAACCTGTTTCTCTGGGGGTTTTATTGCCGACTTGGCTGTGCTGAATATCGCAATCGGCGAGAGTTGGACCGACGGCCGCCAGCACCGTGGCGTCTCCTGATGCTAAGGAGACGACGGTCGCTATCCATGACCTTTCCGCTTCCGAAAGGGGGCTGTTATGCTTGATGAAGAGGCGGGTGCGTGAAGCATTCAGCCAAACAGAAAGTTTGTCCCTCTCAAACCCCGCAGCGAGACTCTGGATGACAGCGAAGGAACTGATTTGTGGTAACAGCTTTGCTTCGGGATCGCCCATTTGGTGTTGATTGTTCGCAATACCAAAAGCCCTCCTCTTGATGAACGACTCTGCATCCTCCTCATTAGACTCAGGCACCCTCCCACCCCAATAATAAGCCTCCTCCTCCTTAAAAGGTTCCCTTCGATATCTCTCCCTCCTCCTAGCCGTATCCGCATTTTCTCCCGAAAACCAATTCGAAGCCACAGAATGCACCAACTGCAAAAACCGATTATCAAACCTCACAATCTCCACCTCCCCAACCTCCCCAGGCAATGCCTCGGGATCAGAAGTAACAGGCGCCAAAAACACCACGCTCCTCGCCATCCAATACTCATGCGCGCACCAAGCCCTTATAAACCACCTCGCAGCAAAGATCCGTTCCACAGCCGTCCACAAACGGATTTGTTCCTTCTCCTCCTCCTCCCACTCCGGCTTCTCTTTCCTTTTCACAAACTCGGCGAACTTGAGTATAATCGCCGCGTCATCGGGACTGAGACGGACATCCTCCAGACAAACCACCACTACACGAGCGCTGTAGTAGAGCGCGTCCATGGCGCCTATGGCGACGATTTTCTCTTCGTCGTTGTTTTGGTCGATGCACCACTGGTCTAACCACACCGGTTCCTCGGGACTGGAGCGCTCGGCAAGGAAGGCTGCGAACATGGCGGGTGCCAGGGGGCTGTCGGGGATGGTGGTTGTTGGATCGTCGCCATGTTGTTGGAGGCCGAGGGCTACGGACCAGTTGGGGTAGTGCCAGCAGTAACTGAGTGCGACGAACGACTTGATGATAGTCTGAGTCTGTGGTACTAAATTGCTGCTCTTCTCTTCTTCTTTGATTAGTCGTGTAGGGTTGGACGGTTTGGGTTTGGTAGTGTCTGTGTCTGTGTCTGTGTCTGTGTCGTTGACAAGGACTTTGAAGAGGAACTTGTCGAGGGCTTCATCGAGGAATCCAAGTTGATCTCCTGTCCATGCGTCGAGTTGCTTTACTCGATTTAAGAGGTCTTCGCCGGAGTATTTGGGTTCGAAGTCGAAGGTCCTGGAAAGTAGTTGCTTGGATGTAGCTGGCGAGAGCTCTAACAAGGCTAGCGGCTGCTGAGGTGGCCCGACTGGGTATTTTCGAAGCTCGCATACAAACTCATGACTTTGCTTGTTCCCCCCAGTTTTTGTTGTTGCCATCTTGAAAATTCGTCACGGATGTCGGTCGGGCTTCAGCATGCATGTATGGCTTGCGGGAAGTAGCTCATATGAGGTTGTTCTGTAGGCGTATATGGTATACAAAGTTAGCACAGTTAGAAATGAGTATGAATTCGACGCGTACCGCGATTGATGTATTAATGAGCAACGAGTAGAATTAGCTGCAATGCCAATGCCGCGGTTAACGACTTTCAATGGTGTGTTGGTGCCTGATCTCAATTGTGAAAGTGGCAGTGTCAGACCAGATTGTCGAATAGTGGGTAATGCCCCCTCTTTATTCTTTTGAGTGTTACAAGCCAATATCTTGGCGCCTAACGGGCCAGTAATTATTGACCCTTCGTGCGCTTACAAGTATGATGGCGGCGATATCCTCCAAGCCACAATAAGACAGATCGCGCGCAAAACGGGTATCAATGAAAGTGTGTTGGTATTTCATTCTGGTCAGTTCAAATAACTCTACATAGAACAAACAACAGGGTCGATCGTGAAAAACGAAGGAAGACGAATGGATAATAACGGTTATAATATTCAAGCAAGCATTTCCCATCAAAGAAACCATAGTGACATATAAATCCGGGGTATTGGGAATCCTAGCATCCACCTCCTTCATACCACAAATGTCAGTATCTTAATCAGCCTTCAAGAATGTCATTGAGGGTTTACTTACCGCCACCGCCACCACAACCTCCTCCTCCTCCGCCTCCTCCTCCGCCTCCGCATCCACCACCCCCTCCGCACCCGCCGCCGCCGCAGGCATTACCGCCAGCACCGCTGCCGCATCCCTAAGCAAAGAAAATCCGTCAGCATTTGCATCAAGTATTGGACAAGTGGACCTTCTTCCTGCACTGGTTGTCACGCATGTAAAATAACTTACCCCGCCACATCCCTAGAGGAAGTCATGTTAGCATCATATCCACCATTGTCATAGGACTAAGGATAGCTTACCCCAGCACCACCACAACCACCAGCAGCAACACCTCCTCCGCATGTGCCCGCTGCACAAGCTCCATTCGCTCCGGTGCCACAGCCGGCAATGTATCCCGGATTCCAACCGTAGTACAAGCCCGGTGCGAACCAGATGGGATACATGTAGGGTCCAGCCATGTAGTACGGGTATCCCCAGTGGTCGTAGTACGTCGAATCCCGGGGCGGGATCGTTCTGCCCTTCTTCTCTGCGCGTTTCTTGGCTTTTGCGTATGCAGCATCCAGTCTCTTCTGGTGAAGGGCGGCGAGTTGCATGCGCACACGGTTCTGAGTGGTTAGGTCAGGCTGTGAAGGATCGACGTGTAACATCACGGCGTTGTGGGAAGAGATATGGGCGGACTTGTCGGGTGGGCAGAACTGGGCTTTTCCGGAGGCGTGGAAGGATTCGGCAACTGGCAAGGAAGTTGGTTAGTGAGGTTCCAAACTGTGTTTGGGTGGCCAGACCATGAAACACGGAGATACTTACTTTTCTCTGACTTGGAAACACCCAGCACTTGACCGAGTGAGTTCACGTGTGAGGTTCGAATAGCTACAAGACGGACGTTGTGTGGTTAGCATCAAAAACGAGGAGCTCGGACGACTGATGGCGGGTCCAACTTACACTCGCAATACCAGCACGTGCACTCGCTGTACACCTCACCATAGGTATCCTGATACTCCTTGCTGGTCCATTCGAATTGCTCGCTCAATCTGCCCTCCTCGACCTTGTCATCATGATCGATGAACTTGTCGGTTTTGCCGATACTGTATTCGTAGTACTTGTTTGGGCTCAACTGGTGCGTGTGCCAAGCCAGGTCAATGTCAAGCGTAGGGACTGCCATCTTGGTCGGATTCTTCTGCATGATGGTGAAAAAACGGGCATATTTGAGCAGGAGGCGCTTCATGGTGTCAGTTGCCGAAGGGCTGTGAAGCCAGTCAATCTTGTACATCTTTTCGATGAAGATGCCCTGGCGCACAACAGCGCCAGCCAGGTCAAGAGCAAAGGGGCTGAAGTTCTCCCAGTAATGGGCCATCATTTTGCGTATGCTGAGCTTACTGGCACGACCAACCCTGTATGCCGCGCCCCTGGGGCTCGAATACTTGTTGATCTCCCTCAGCCATGTGCTGTTCCCAAGAATGGCTTCGATTTCGACACGAATGTCTTGCATGGTAGGGTTCGGCTTGGACGCCATGAGCGTGGTCACCTTTGTGCGAATAGAGTTGCATCCACTCTTAAGAAGACGGTTGGGAAAGGTGCGAGGGTAGATGGACCTTTCAGGCTCGGGCGGCACTGTCGCGGGTCTCCCAGTTGTGGGTTCCAGTACGGTGCCTGGCAATGGCTGGTTTGCAGGCCCAAGTAGAGCCTCGACGTCTTTGACAAACTTGAAAGCACAAAGCAGTTCCTTACAGATGACGATACCACAGCTTTCGCACAAATGCTTAAGGTTGCCGTCACCAAAGCCAGTGCCAGTCAGGTCCAGGGGTTCGGTTTCATCATAGAAGTCTTCAGGCCGAGAGCATGTTGTCCAGGGGATTGACAATCCTTTGTTGCATTTGGGGCATTGCAAGACTTTGACGAGTGGATCAGATTGATTGTCCCAAGAGAGGCCGGTCTGGTTTGTCCACTGGGTCTTGCACTGATCCGATACGTTGTAGCTAAAGTCCGAGTCGATAGCCGCGTTGACCAAGTGCCACGGGAGTCCTCTATTCCAGAAGCCTCTCAAGCCAGCTAGCATGGCATCTTCAAGGAAGGCACGGGGGTTGAGCATGTGGGTATGCCAGACCATCAGTACATCTGTGCAAAATCAGTGTTAACAGAAAATAGCCAATCCCAGCAGATTTTTGGAGGAGGATCTATGACATACCAAGAGGAGGTAACTTGTCCTCGCTCCAGTCAACGGTAGCGCTGTCATCCGTAGGAAATGTCTCGTATCCAAAGGATGTGTCTTCCTCCATGTCCTTTTCCGTCAATGGTTGACCGCCAGGCAGCGATTTCCACCACGCCTCGTATCTCTGGGTAGCTCTCGCAAGGAACAAGGCCCATCGCTTCTCGCGGATCTTGCTCAGATTCTCGAGTGTCTTCTTGGCAACCTTGTCGTCGTCTTCCAGTACGTCATGGCCAAGGGGCTTCTTGGAATCAGAAGGGGTCTTCTTCTTATATGTGTGTTCAAGGTGGTCGAGAGGCCCGGCAAGGGAGTCCCACAGCCCCCAAAGGCCATCTGTATAGCCGACCTCTTCCTTCACGGACTGGATAGCGAACAACAGCTTCAAGTGGGCAAGACATGTATCGACGGTTGGGTCGGAAGCGGCGTTGGAAAGGCTCAGCTGGTCAAAGGCCGCTGTCAAGTCCGCCGTGGCCGACTCGTCGGCGGTGGTGTAGGCCGGCGGCGGTGCGAGCTTGTCGTCGTTTCCCTGTCCGTCTTTCTCGTTGCTGGTTGCAATGCTTGCCGTCGCCGATGAGGTTCGGCGGCCAAGCCTCCCAAAAATGGAAGAGCGTCGAGACATGTTGGACTGGGGTCTGTCCGTTCAAAGAGAATGGTAGAATCCCCCGAGCACTTGATCTCGTCAGTCAGGTCGAAGGTCGATTGAAAGGTTGACTTTTATTCCATGTAATGTATCATCGGCACAGCAAGATGCGCGTCGCTTCGTTCGTGGGCGGGAAAGAAGCATTTTATAGTGGCTTGACCAAGTTGAAGCTGACAGTGGACGTTACAGCATACTCTACCCCAGACTCCACTCTGCCGCTTTGACCCACACCGTACGGCCACAAGGGGTCGGGGTACCTTCCGTTACTGACCACAAACAGACTCGGTAAGCTTTCCTAATTCGACACCGACAATAAGCTTCGGTGACGTTTAGGGACATGTGCATCTCTCTCCGCCTCTCAAACTCAAGAGTTATCCAAGTGGTGGCTTTTGGCTTCCTGAATTGCTCTGGATAGCGAACAGGCAGCAACCAAACGCCCGGGTCACGGGTGAGGTGGGGTCAAATGGCGATCACGCAGTTAAGCTCAGCCCCAAAAGGCAACCTCTCGCAATGAATTGCTCCTGGCCTTCTGATCGTTACCCAAGAAACTGCTGGGGATCTTGGACCTATGATATCACGCCAGGGTGCCCGACGGCCCTCGGCTTTACCAGAATAACGTCAATAGCCGGGTGGCAGTGTTATTCACTATCGTCAACCCAGCGGTCGATCAAAGATAAGGTGGCATTGGAGCTCCTCTTGACGACATGAGAGGATGAACATAAGTATCATTCTATTCACACATTGAAGAGCCAGGGCTTACGAGAACATTTAGCATTAGATCGCTAAAGGGTTTTTGATGATAAGGCAAGTCACAAATGACAGAGACAACATGCCTCGACGCGACATGTGCTCCCGCTAACGCCTAGTTCAACTCGGATGTGACATCTGATACAACGACACATTTTCGTGTTATTTGGTATTCAATTTGGCTTGTTGATCATCAGGGCCGAACTACTATATCGTGCATCATCAACAGATATTCACCTGCGGCTACTATTACATCCATCCGTCTGGTTTAGGGAAACAGCCAGGTGGGATTAAGCGAGCTAGTTCCCTGAGGCATGGACAAACCTACTCACATCACAGGCAGTCCCCCAAGTATCTGTTCAGAGATTCCGATGGAATCCATGTTGCTATCCAACAAGCAGTGCTTGTTATTCATCCAGTTGTGTTGGTACAAGCAGTGCCCTGTGCTCGCAAATCGTCCAAAGCTCTCATGGCATATGGGCTCATATAAACGACGACCTAGTAAGGTGGCTCTAGAGTATGAAGCACACTGGCGATTTGAAATGTCAGGATGCACCATGAACTTGAAATCAATATCCATCTGCCCCATATCTGGTGCTACCGGTTGCTTTCGGACCCCGCAACTGAAAAATATCTCTCAATACCCGTGTAAGATGGTGATGCCAAGGTGCTCAGGATTGACTCCTCAAGTTACGACGAAGGGTCATCAAGGCACCGTGAGCGGCGTGTTGAGGGCAAAGGAAGTGGCTTCTTGGAAAAAGTCAGTTTCTACCCAAGGTTTTGGCTAAAGCCTTGCCTCCATCACGGCATCAACATGCCTGGGCTAGTGTTCCATCTCATGCTGGCAGCCATCTAATACGCAGGACCTTGATCCGTCTCATTCACCATGCAGTGGAAAAGGCTCAGTGCTTCTGAGGCTTTTCAAGGTTCTGCAGGTTGTTCACGCAGACCATTCACCCAAAACCTGCGGAGGGTGCAGATACTGTATAGAAAACTTGTATATTGGTTGTCCTGACATATTATAAACCCTTGACGTACTGGTATTATTTCCTACCTGTTTTTTCATTCCCACACGCACATTCTTTCTCTCTCTGATAAACGACAACTCTTTGCCACCATCATCACGATAACTATAATCACGATACAAGTCAACAACACCCACAGTCATCGAGATCTCTATCACCATCACAATTCACCATGCCACCGACATCGTTAGAGTACCGTATGCTTACGGAGAGGCCCGACTACAAGGGCATCATTAACGATTGCATCGATCTTGTGCGATGTCATCCTGAGGAGAGTCAAGCGTAAGTCAGAAATTCGGAGCGTCCCTTTGGTTATCTATCTTATTCATGGCTAACACTCGTGGAACTAGCAGGGGGCAATCTGTTCCCTCCCTTACTGCATCCAATGTCGGGTGGTTAAATCGCACAAACCGACCGTCCGGTACTGCCAACTCGACCGGAAAGGGAAAGCTCTACGAGCGGTTTTACCGCTTTGAAATGCTACCGAAAGAGCTCCGAATCATGATATGGAAAATGTCGGTTGACCCAGTTATGGTCATCGGTTACCTTTCAGCCCATGAAGGTCTGGTCAGCAATTCGGTGACACTAAGCAACTACGAAGAGCCGCTCCAGACCATCGTTTCCGCACACTACACACTCCTGGGGACTCGAGACCACTACAAGAGAATCAGACTCTTCGAAATCAATAGGGAGAGCCGCGCGTTGGCTTTCAAATATTGGGAAAGCCCGCTGCCTTCGTCCCCAGGAAAGCTTCCCACATATCTATTCAACCCATACATGGACACCCTGGCTGTCCGACTGAGCCTCTCGCCCCACCCTCATAACGAAACTGACAGCTCCGATGTCATGTACGACTCTTCACCCTGGCAGGGATCGGGTTTCCCCACCCTCACCGTCCCGGCGCCTGCCGCCCTGCTAAGCCGGATCCACCGAATCGAGCTCCAGCTCGACCGCGTCGAGAACCTGCGTCCCGGTGGCTACGACTGGACCAGCCCTGGTGCGACCAACCCTTTTACCTTCCTCTTCCATTTCCCCAACCTCCGTCACCTCACCTTCGTCTTCCGCCGCCCGCAACTGGTCGACATCCCGCAAACCTCAAATAGGAGAACCGTGATCGATGGAAACCAACAACTCGTGCCGGTCACTGAGGCCGTCAGCTCCTACGACTACTACCACCTCGAGACCATCCTGTGTCTCCACAGCTTTCTCCGCCTTTCCAGAAGCCCTGAAACCCGAGACAAAGCCAAGACCATGCTGCGGAACCTCCGCACCATCGGCGTCAATGCCAACCCGCGTTCCTTGCGCCTCGATCCATACTGGTTCCCCAACCCGCCGCACGCACGCGTGGCTAAGGTCCCCAAGGGCGTCTCGCCGTTTACTTGTGCGGACAATAACAGCTTGGATGTAGTAGTTAGCCCGGTTGACCCTGGGACTCCCCCAGCCCAGCAGCCCACGATGCACCCAAATTGGTCGTTCCCTGGGGATGAGGATTCCATGTCTCTGGTTTGGACCGTGTTTACTACTGAAGGCATGAACTTCCAGCTAGCCGGGCCCGGGGACGTCCCCCACCTCCCGGGATTTGAAGACCAAGACGGCTCGAGTACTGTTATGGCGGTCGACGGCTCTACGTACTCCGCGCCTTCCGAGTCCGGTATGTCTTACATTTCCTAGGAAGGGTCTCGACGAGTAATCGGGGAAAGATGGAATACTGACCAGAAGTAGATTGGTCAGAAGATTGGCCCGATGCAGAATACAGTTTCAGTTACTCGTGGTGAAATATCTAATCATGGACCAAGAGTCCGAGTTTGCGGGTTGTTGTTGTTGTTCGAAAAGTGGAAGAAGGGAGAATACTCCCGCCACTTTGGAGAGGAATGAATGAATGATGGAGAAGATTGGTATTGAGACTTTGCTGAAGTTGACCAGTCCAGTCCATTTACTTACATGAAGGACTTACTAGTTTGTGCTCAATAGGTGGACAATCTTCAATATCAGCGTATTTGTGGCTTTTCTGGAGTTCCTCGCCTTACAAAGGTGTACGGTTCTAGACAGACGCCTCCAGGCAGGACTAGAAAAGGTGTTGTTGGGGGGTGGAACTTGATCAGTCTTTTGATAGTCGGTGATAGCAAAATTGATGCAACTAAATTCAACCTTTGCCTTGGAAAAGTGAATCCCCTTCCTCCTGAATCAGTATCTCGAGTGACTTGCGCAGTGTTCCGGAGATATCGCGGAGTGTCCACCAAGCAATCGGAGGTCATTACGGGCACGAACCCAACATCCGGTCCTTTTGCAATTTCTTGCTGATAAGGCCTTGGAAAGCCGCCCATCTTCAACAATCAGCACTAGCCCGATTAGCTCAGCTGGTTAGAGCGTCGTACTAATATCGGTTCTTCTGATATCAAGTCCATGCGAAGGTCAACAGTTCAATCCTGTTATTGGGCATTTCTTTTTTCCACTTTTTGTTATTTTTGTCATCCTCTCAATTGCCTACTTACTGTTTTCGATGTTTGACTTTTTTCGTTTTTGTTGTGAATCATTTTGTGTTCTTCTGTTCTGTATTGGCTAGCTATGTGCCGCTTCCTCTTTTGGGCCATGAAACAAAGCTTGAACACATCCACAGAAAAGGTCGTGCTCCTTTACCATGGTGACAAAGAAGTGGATAGACAATGCCAATTGAGAGAGCTAGCTTAGCTACCTACCTAGGCATCTTCTTCACCAGTCGAAGTCGCGATCTCATTTTACAATGGAGATTGTATCGAACCAAAGAGGCGAATAGAAAAGCATGACTCCTTTGACTTGCTTCTGGCGAGAAGGAGATCATCCATTGGAGCATGTATGCTTCATTGTACACTAGAATAATCAAGTGCTAACGATGAACAGCTGTCTATCATGTGTTGAGGCCAGCCATCGTACAAGACCCTACGTGCGAGATTCCATGTCGTCCTCGCCTAACACTGCTTGATGATCAACGACAGATGCGACCTCGAAGTTACACAAGACTCGGACCCATACTTACTGCCAAATGCAGGATACGCTGTCTGATGTTGTGCTCCATTGTCGCGTTTGAACAATGAAATGAGTGTACCAAGATCATGAATTGTTGGTTTGGTCATCTAAACTTTGTCTCTCTTCTACTAATATGCGTCAACTTGCTTGCTCTCGAAAATCCGAATGCTTTCCATGTCATGCTGTCATGTCAAGATGTGCTTCATTAGGTATATCTTTTGCGCCATATGCAAACCCAATAACTTTTTGTGTGATCAACGCCATCCAAGCAAAAAATTTTCGATCGCTATGCCCAATAACCGTAACCCGATATTTTTGGAGAAACGCCCGCGAATCCACAAAAAAAAAGAAGAAAAAAAGCAAATAGGTATCCCAAAAAGAAGAGTGTGCAACGTGCAAGTCTCTCAAGCCCACTTTCCAAGCAAGCTCATCAAAGCCAGACCCGCGATAAGGGCAGTAAGGCCAGCAAGTGTCCGCAGAGGACCGGAATTGGTCATCTCGCCGCCCAACATCCAGTCATGAGCCCACATTTCGACGATGCCAACCCACATAAGGATGCCAGCCGAAACGGCCTCGAGAGTGCCGATAGCAATGATGGTCGAAGGATCTTTGCCGTTGAACTGCTTGAGTACGCCAATACCTATGGCCATGCCGATAGGAGTGACCAACGCGAAACCGGAAGCCAGGAGGAGCTTCTTCTTGAGCGAGACAGGCTTGATGACGGTGAGTCCCACAGACTCGTCTTCAGAGACCACTCCATGGTCCGTACCCGTTGGCGATGTGGGTTCAGTAGGCAGGCTTGGGCGCTTAACCTCATGGGCGTGACTGTGACTGTGGCCGTGGTGGCTGTGACCGTGGTGCGAATGGCTGTGGACCGAGGAGGCCGCGTTGATCGGTGGGAGAGTTCCGAGGGCCGCGATGCGGGAACCAAGGGCAATGCCCTCAAACATTTGATGGAATACAATTACTGCGAAAAGGGTGAGGAAGAAGGTGTCGCCAGCAACAACCAGGGTAATGCCAACCACTGTGATACTTGATCAGCGGTGGTCCAACAGGAAGGGTAGTAGGACCGGTGTAACTTACGAATAGAATGGAAGACAACACCGCACTCCAAGACCAAGATGTTGACCATCTCGGTCCTCTGAGCCGAGTCTCCCTTCTCTCCACCATTCTCGATGTTGCGTGCCTCCGTCTTGGCGGCGTGCCACTGCAAGACACGAACGCCGAGATACTCTGCAAGGAACGAAACGAACATGCCGGCCATGGAGATGGCAGCTGCTGTGCTCTCGTAACTAAGTTCTCCCAGACATTCGCTGGCAAACATTTGCTGAGCTTCACTAAAGAGGTGGATGAAGGCAGTCGCGATGACGACGCCAGTGCCGAATTGCCTCAAGATGGTGATGAAGACGTTGTTTGGCGAGACAAAGCTCGAGAGCAAAATGGGACTGAAGACACCAATGGAGCTGGTTGCCAACATGGCGAACAGGAGACCGACTCTGAGACGGATGTTGTAGTTCCGGTTCGTCCTCTCGCATGTTGCACTCACCGCCTCATGCTCATCACCACCAGTGCATTGTTCGACACCAGCGTGGAAGTGGCATTTCTTTTCGCTGGTAGAGGACGTCGCTTCATGTTCATCATGGTCGTGATCATCGTGACCTTCTTCGGATTCCTTGGCTACTAGTGAGATCTCCACATCATCTCCACTTGGCGTTACACAGAATCTGCTTCCAGTCAATATGGGCCACGAGACAAGAAAGGTGGTGGCAACAAAACGTACAGCGCATCGTCGTGAGAGTGGCATCCTGTAAACTGAGCGGGAAGCTCAGAGGTAGCAGTGGCTGTAGTGTGAATAGAGTACTCGGTTTCACCAGCCAGGCACAATCTGTAGCGGCCAGGTCAGTAATCCAGTGACACACAAAGGACTGATATCAAGGCACTTACACTTCTGTATCGTGCAAGTGACAGCCCGAAATGGCGGTGGGAACGGTGGCTGGGGCGGTGGTTGCGGTGGGAGCAGCTGTGACCTGGGGCGCTCTGTGTTGTATCTGAGAGGCGGAGGTGGACTGAAGAAGGAGCGCCGTCACGGCATATTGAAGGATAGATTTCCTGTCTGAGGGGAGTAGGCGAGCCATGATGAAATTAGGGATACCGGTAGCCCCGGAGGTCAAGGGCCACCGAGAGAAGTGTAGGCTGCGTGACGCCTAGAGGTTGAGATGATATAATGTAAGCTGAAGAGAGGCTATTCTCGTTTGGTGGCTGCCGGATATCGTAAGAGTAGCTGATGGGTTGCGTGAGTAGACCAGGCTAGGATGTCCTTCTCTCAGTGAGGGATGAGGGAAGTATAGACTGAAGGCGAGGACAACTCTTAAGTAGCGAGGCTGGAGGCTCAAGTGAGGTGGGTTGACTTGCAGGAGTGAAGTGAAGGGTGAGATTGGCTGATGAACAATGTCGCGATGAAGATTGCCGCGTAGTTTGAGACGTCAACTGCTTCGGTCGAATTGCCTAATTCGTATATGATCGAGGGACGTGGATGTACAAGGCTCCAAGTTGTAACGGTCGTCGGGGTCGTAAAGGTAGGCCAAGCTCGTGGTGGTGGATCCGGGTTGAGTGTCTCGGAAGCTTCAGACGAGACGGAGTGAGTGACTCGCCAATTCCACTTTTGGGGATGTCGAATTGGGGACTTGGCGGCGAGGGGCGCGGGATGTGCCGAGCGAGCCCTGCAGAGACGAATTGGAATTGGGAATTGACGAAAAGAGGTTCGCGAACACAACAATGGGAAGGCGAGGGAGAAGGGAGATTGGGAGAACTTGAAATTGACAGGTTCAAGATGTCCAGTTCAGTTTTCCGAACGGCCCACGTGAGGGAGGGGAGCACGAGCAGACACGGACACACACCGAACTAGCAGAGGCTGGCGGCGGCCACGGAAGAGGGAAAAGCAGCAGGACAAGTAGTTTTTGCAAGCGGTGGAGTCGATTTCTTGGTAAGAAGGCTTTCAGCCAATGGCTGAGCTGCCTTTCCTGGCGCAACGGCGTGGTACGGGTCCTAAGCTTGTCTCAGCACTGAGGGCACCTTGATGGTTGAGAACCTTGATGGCCAGATAGCTCCTGCGCGCTCCGATGGTACGTACCTTTTTAGTGGGGCTCAACTTTGCGTAATTGTCTGATTCTCATTGATTGGAAGACGCCAACCAGACTTCTCTTTCATCCGAAACTGGCAGTTGCCATTGTCCTTGTCAATCGAGCATCTGCAGCTGCATTCTTCCATTGTATCCAAGTGGAAGGCACATCATTCAGTCAGTGCAACGATCATGGTTCTCGATGTGCGATGCTGCATCCCCAAACTCCTCAGAAGCATACCTCATCAGTGTGAAGAATTCTTCTCGAATATCCGGTCGTGAGACATGTGCTCTTGGAGACATGTGGCCCGTGGGGATCCCACGCGCTTATCGGAAATAAGGATACCGATCCCATAAAAGCGTTCGGGATGCTTGATTCTCGACATCACTGCCACTGAAGCTTTCACACATCGATATTTCTCCGTCTTTTGGCCCAGCCTACCGTAAGCTCTCAGAAGTCACCAACATCAACACGGGAGGCCTGTAGCGATTCGCGCCAAGTCCATCCGCTGTCTCTACTCATTTCCTTTTCCCCTGTTGCCCACCAGCCCAAGAGGATGAGGGCGGACTCACGCCCTCACGACGTCCACTAAGGCCACACTTCAGGATTTCGGAGTTAGGTCCAGGAGAGGCTTTCTTGGCATCAACACCACCATGCCGCCAAGATGAGGCATCATGAGAATTGAACCGAGTCCCTCATCCTTCGGACACCTTGATGGACTCCTCACAATGGCTGGGATCTGCTCACTCGACCGCAACGGCTCACCATGAACCATCTCTGCATGAGCATGATCAGCCTATTCTCGGATGTTGCTTGACAGCCAAGACTGGGCAACAGAACTCAGTATGAGGATAAATACGGCAAGATGAGGACGAAGCATCAGCAGACAGACTCGATCGTCACTCGTCTCAGTCTTTGCAGCCAGCCACTCGCCAAGTCAACATCATGAAGCTGTCCACTGTTGCGCCGTTCCTCTTGGGTTTCGTGCATACTGCACTGGCCCAGTTCCTTCGCTCCCTCCTTCTTTTGAGCAAGTTTGAGGCTGGGCACTTAATACTCGCGATATCATCGTCTCAATGCTGTGAGCGGAACGCGCAATCAATGTAACTGGCCAAGACACACAGGATGCGACAGCTGCAGACGGCACAAAAGAGTAATGCGACAAACCGCGCATGGACATGATTGCTTGTGGCTGTTGGAATGTTGGTTCAAAAAAGAATTGTTGCATGCTCACGACTGGAAACTCTCGGTGCTCAGCTCATTGTTCTCGTCGTCCTGTTTCTAGCCGTTTTCTCTTCTTCGTGTTGGTGAGGGTGTCATCGCTCGGTTTCGCCAACTTGCCAACTGATGTGATGGACGGGCGCATGGAAGTGAGAACCTTAATGGCCATCGGGTAGTGGACTTGGCAGCTGGTTGGCTCTGGTTGGGCGATCGGCCGGTTAAAAGAACAAGGTTGTTCCGTAGCCCCGCCGCGCGCTAGCGAGTTGGCAAACGGCTTGGCAATTGGTTTCGATAAGCACGGGCCTTTCCTGTGTGTCCTCGTTTTTACACAGTAGAAGCGGCTTTTCGCAAGCGGCTAGCCCTTATCGCGGGTACTGCACAGACCATCAGCCAAGCTGATAACGATGACATCCGGCTGGCCATTGGATCTTGGCTCAAGATTGAGGACGTCATGTCTTTCGGCAGACACTCCCGCTTGCGATGATGATGGAAACAAGAACCAGACTTTTTCTGTGGACCGCCACAAAAGTCAATTGAGAACAAGCATCCAGTCTCACGATGTGACCCGTCTCCGAAACTCCCCTCCTCGAGCCGAGAAGTATCCACCGCCGAGTTACCTACCGCATTCGACGCCGATCCAGAAGCGAAGAGCAGCATGTTCGACGAATTTCGGACGAGCACGGCAAACGATACAGCGCAGATCCATTGCGTGCGCTCTTGTGTAACACCGACCGAACTTCGGAGTATTGATATCGTCTTGATAGCTCACCCAATCGAGTCGAGCCTATAACAAAAGACACCAAGATCCAAACGCAAAGATAATGTCACAGGTTACTGTCCGCGGTGCAGTCAACTTCATCAGCCTGAAACGGCAATTTCGAGCGTTGGCCACTGGCACCGAACAGATATAAAGCTCAGGGGATTGCTTGTTATCTTCGACACTCCGAAGCTTCAATGCTGGAGCTCTATCGACCAATACCCTACAAGTTTCGGTCGCCGGTTACCTACCCGTAGAGGTACTTTCCGCTCCCTCGCTACCGGGTGGGCTGGTGGGCTGGCAGGCTGGCTGGCAGCTGAACGCTCGAGTCCTTTGGCGCCGTGGCGTTCGACTCGGATCACGGTACACAACATGGGCAAATAGTAGTGTCTGGTGTTACGGGGCGTCTACATTTCCACCCTGCTTACGGACTCTACCGGACGAGTGTCATACACAACCAAACAACGGTCCTGCGCCCGATATGCCGGATGTGGAAAACATGAAGATATTTCCACGCCAAAGAGTTCCGACCTCGGCTCGTTGACGCTACTGCGTTGGATCATATTGCTCGAGACAGGCCACAGCTGGTTAAACATCCCATACCCCCACAAATGGTCAGGCACTACTACTTTCCAGGCCTCCCTAGCGGTGGAGGTCAGACGCTGGCCATCAAGGTGTGATGGCATGGACGATCCTTCCTTGTCATCTCCCAGAGTCCACATGTTTTCCCCCAAGTTGGAAGCCAGGATTCCATGTGCCGAGTTACCTGGAAGTTTACATAACGGCTTGGTGAGAATGGAACATGAGACGGCCGCCCTGCTCGCTCTTTCGGGCCTTTGATCTCGCGAGACTGGGGTGGCGAAGCTGCGGCTGCCAACGCCTTCGTTCACATCCGGAACTCGAGTGCGTGCGAGCCGGAAGGTATGGGTATATATACACCCTCTTTCATCAGTGGTTAGGAAACAGCGCCAGCATTCGATCCGTAGTTCGTGCTGTCAAAATATTGGGTAGGTTGTCCGGCTGCAGGACATGGCAGAAAATTCGGCAAAGGTAAGGATATGGCCGAGGGAATCTTGCAGGACACTCTGAATCCTTCGATTATGGTTGGTTTCTCTCAGTAGAGAGTTACCATCTGTCTGACATAGTTGTCGAGACCTTCAAATCCCGATTCCTGAGCAGTGAGTCCTCTTCAAGACTCAATCCATGCTCCACAGGCGCCTGTGGTTGTTCAGGTATGGCCACCGATCGTCATTTCCCTGCTCCTAGGCGGGCTCCAGGCCGCACGCTCCGCCAAACCTCTGCGAAGGAATGTCGAGATCTTGTCTTTGGCAGCTGTTGAAGCCCGGCATAACCCAACAAGCCCCATGGGTGGTAGTCTTAGGGTTCTATGGCGCAACGTCGAAGTATTTGACACCTGGAATGCAATTCTAGAACTACAAGACAATGGGCACACAGGCCAATCATTCTTAGCTATCTTCTTTGCGAGTACCAAAGAGTCAGATACCTTCCATTCCATGGCAGCGGAAGTTTCGACACTGGGCTTCAGGCTAAACCGTCTACTAACTTCCGCCTGAAAGCACAGCAAGTCTGGAAAGTGGATCGTCCGCTTCAGACGACAATCTTGCATGAGAGCGAAGCCCTTCTCACACCGTCATAAAACTTGATCACACACACAGGGTAACCACCATTAGTGAGTGCTCCCTGGACAGATGAAAAGACAACTACCACTTTGCCTCTCCGTATCCATACGCATATGTTAGGGATCGAGTGCTATAGCTCAGGAAGTGTAGTTACCTTGGTGGTTCGATTGTGATACTTATGCTAGATCGACGATCACGGGTCTTGATTATGTCCTAAGTTGCTGTGGCTTGAAGGTAACCCACAGTCTCAGGTACTTGGAGACGTAAATACGCTGATGCGGTTATTCATGACGGGAAACGTCGACTTCCCCGCCAGTGTGGTAGATACATTTCTCGAAATATAAACTCTTATGGATAAATACTTCTATATCGCTGGGCGATCCTGACCGATCAAGTGTACTGAGGAGACCACCGGATGGTTGGAAGCGCGCAACTCTCTCGGTCTAAGGTATAAATCGATGCTTTGATGTTTCGTTTGTTATCCCGTTGGCAATGACATTAGCTTCTCTTTGCCTCCGGAGGCCGCAGGACTGATTCCAATATGAGTGTCATCGGCGACATTGACGCTTAGCAGTCCACTACGTCCGATAACATGGTTGACACAGATTTGCAATGTAGAGTAAGAACATAGACGTGCCGCAGAGGGATATATGCGCGCTGTAGCCAGAGCCCAGAGGGGTGATACGGATACATGAGAAATGAGAGCTGGATAATGATGGGCTGTCTGTTCCCTGTGCTGCCCCTGGATAACGCGAACTGCTTCTTCTTCGCGTGGTTATGTCGAGTATACAGGTCTGGTCGTGTCACCGAGTGAGGATGGAGGAGCAGGAGGAAGTGTCTGGGAATACAGGACTGCCAAATTCTGCGGACCGAGACGACACCGCGACGGATACCAGGCGGTTTGGACTTCGTTACCGTCAGTTCATGACACAATCTTCCTCGGATGAACCGGCCGCTGTCATCGAATGAACACGATATCTCAATGCTGGGCTATATGACTGACTGCCCATCGACGGTGTCCAAGAGGTATGAACCCCATAGTCATCAGACGAGCAAAGAGAATACAAGGCATTTCCGTTTCTACCCTTCAGACTAGTCTAGTGGTCACTTGTCGCGTGCAATCACCAAAAAAACTACTCGTTCAAACAAAAAGACGCATCACGAAAGCCCCAAAATGAAACACAACACAAGCACGTGAAAGGACGTCATACCGCGCGCACACGCATCCCTCCCCTAGGGACTTCAGATACCGGTTTCTTTTTTTTTTTTTTTTTTAAACTTTTGAGCCTCAATTTCCCCAAAAAGAATCCCTGCCAGGGATGATCCTGACCGCATCCATTCAGGAACCACTGCAACAAGCAAAAAGCCAAAAATTGGAAAGTTAAAAAAAAGTAATAAAAAAAAGTTGAACAGATGGATTGCTTCAGGGCTCAGCCAGGGTTCGAACCTGGGACCACTTGCACCCAAAGCAAGTATGCTACCACTACACCACAGAGCCAGTTGAGTCAACTCTGTTAAATCTGTTCGATTGTTGACAATGGGTAYCGTTAGTTGTCCTTATCAAGTGCAATTGCTGGGTCCAGTCTGCGGGTCGGTGGGAAGGGTGCAGCGGCCAGCGGTGACTCCTGGCCGCCCCGCCGCCCCGTTGGCGGCTGGCCGCGGTGAGAGATGTGGACCTGCCGTTCGTAGGAAACNCGTTAGTTGTCCTTATCAAGTGCAATTGCTGGGTCCAGTCTGCGGGTCGGTGGGAAGGGTGCAGCGGCCAGCGGTGACTCCTGGCCGCCCCGCCGCCCCGTTGGCGGCTGGCCGCGGTGAGAGATGTGGACCTGCCGTTCGTAGGAAACTCGCGAAATTCGCCATAGCTAGGTAATTCAGGGTTGAAGGTGTCCGACAGCCGCGTACATGCTCATTGACGGCCGCCAAATGCAACTGGCAGACTTTTAACCCTTCGTTTTCTGCAACTTGGCTATGGCGAATCTCCAGAGTTTCTACGGTAMMCAATACCGATTCGGGCTTGGCGTTCGATGCCCRGGCGGGGCGGCCGTTTGCGTTGGCGCGGTTCCACCCGCCGCTTCGGCCTAACGATCCGCGGGTGGGACTTTTGAAGATCTCACACAACAAAARCTAGCGCGCGGAGAAGGCGGGAGAAGGAGGCTCGGGGAGGGGTCGATGACACGACGGACGAGATGGGGGATATGGATCATGGACCGGAGATGGACGGAGGTGGATGGAGGTGGATGGAGGTGGACTGGACCCTGTGCCGCTATCTCCATCTGGCATCATGTAATATCGGCCTTTCCCCGGGTCGATATTCTTACATGCAGATTCGAAACACTTCAGAAAGTCATTGCAGGAGCAGAGACTTCTTCACGGTTGATGTTGAGAAGATCATCTTCTTCGAGCTCTTTCTCTCTCTCTCTTCAGGSTCCGAAGCCGAGTTGCCGYCGAAATACAAACAACAGAAACCTCTCGATAAGTTCCCGTCAGTGAGGCTGGCGAGTGTCTTCTTCTCTCTTCGAACGAGAAAGAAGGAAGGCGAAAATGCAAAGACYAAATTTAGGCAGAGSTGGTGGTCTCRTAAAGCCCCGAGTGTAATTGGGTCTCTTGGRCATCGATAATAACTCCGGCTCGCATCAGTCTGACTCTGCGCCTGCGGTGCTACAACAAAATGCCTCTGGTCTCTACGTCTCTACTGAGAAAAGAAAACCGAAGATCGCCGACTTCGCTGGCTGGATGGCCTCAGTTCACCTATCAAGCAACARCTGTCGACGTCGCATGTTTTGCAGCTCTCACGATTCGCACGATAATGGTGTGCAGGAAATTTCGACGTCCGATGTTGAAGTCTCCTGCCGTGGTTGCATGCGGAGAGGGTCCGGGATGCCTTTATATGGAGCACCGAAAGAACCTCCCCGAGATTTTGACAANATGTTTTGCAGCTCTCACGATTCGCACGATAATGGTGTGCAGGAAATTTCGACGTCCGATGTTGAAGTCTCCTGCCGTGGTTGCATGCGGAGAGGGTCCGGGATGCCTTTATATGGAGCACCGAAAGAACCTCCCCGAGATTTTGACAAATGGTTAAAAGGGAAGACCCACGACGGCTCGACTCGACTCGCAGACAAGTGAACAAATAGTCATTCTCCATGTCTCCCAATGCAACAACGAGCAAAGATATTCGCGCGAATCCCTCTCTCCCACAGGCTCACACAGTTGATGGGCACCGCGACATTGGATAAGAAGAGAAAAAAAAAAGGACTCTTTCATCGTTGGACACCCACTTCTAGGAGTATCAAGCGAACGAATAAGTGCCCGACTGCGACTGCGACTATGACTACATAGTCCCTCTTTGCCGAAAACGACCTTAGACGCTTCCCCCGCCCCATGAGCCGCGAAGATCCATTCAGAACAGAAGCAGGATAGTGCGTGCATGTCGAGCGGTTCACTCTGCGCTGCTGCTGCGAGCGCCCGAGCGAAACCACTGGACGGATGCTGCAAGAGAGTGCCACTTCACCACTTTTAACTGGATCTAGCTTTCCACTTGCATGCAACAGAACAGTGGAAGAGAAAAAATTTGAGCAATAGGAGAGGAGAAAAGGGCACATCGAACAACTGGACTTGCTTCATTGGTTCATCATATTATCAACAATGGAGAACGTTGTAATGTCATGGAGATCTTTAGAGGGGAAGACTAGAGACTTTTTTTAAACCGCATGTGCTGCTACTGCTGCGCGCCTAGGCTCATTTTGTGATTAATGTTTTCGATTCTACTCACCACATACCAAAATCTTGACAATATTTTCGCCTTGCTGGTCGCTTGGTTTGTTGTCGCAGGAACATTGAGAGAACATTGCGCGCAAACAACTGCCGAAGATTTGGGTGTGTGACCAAAGTCGACTCGTCAGCGTTGGTTGGGCTTTTATCGCATTCGCATTTCGCAGCGCCGACAAAGACCGCCGCCGYCGCCAAGACCAGCTGAGCCGCTCGCGAAGCGCAAGACAAACGGAGAAAGAGAGAGTCAACGACAACTCACCGCGACACCGAAACAATCGTTGCCCACACCGTTGAGCTGGTCTCARCCACTTCCCCAGACATCATCATCGAGTTCCGCCNCGCCAAGACCAGCTGAGCCGCTCGCGAAGCGCAAGACAAACGGAGAAAGAGAGAGTCAACGACAACTCACCGCGACACCGAAACAATCGTTGCCCACACCGTTGAGCTGGTCTCARCCACTTCYCCAGACATCATCATCGAGTTCCGCCTCTTTCTACCTCAAACAACAAAAAGATAAGCCYGCGCCATGCCGACATTAGCAGCCATAGAYGTCTCGGTCTCCGACGACCGGATAAGCCTCGTCTTCTCGCACCGCGCCCTCGCCGCCGCCTACGCCGCCTACCTCGAAGCCGAAGATTCGCGGCCGCCTTATGCGCAGGCTGTGCCAGGCTACCRACGRCTTGCCGTGTAYCATGCCGCCTCCAAAGAAGTCACCCTCGCTATGCCYARCTTCCTCACATGGTTCATCACCATGCGGCAACCGGACGACGAGGACAGCGTGACGTTTACTTTCTCGGACGCGGATGAGGAGCAGGCTAGGGCTTGGGCRGAGAGCGTGGTGCTCTTCGAGCCACCGGTRCCGGGAACGGTGTACGATGAGGAGGACGGCGTTAAGCAGCTGCATGTTAAGAGGTTGTGGAATAGGGAAAAGTTGTTGCRGAGGTTGGAGGAGTTGAAGAAAGTTAGGAGCAGGGTTACGACGGTGTGTTCTCTGAAGTCAACGAGGTCGTCGCCACGGTCGTCGCCAAARGAGGGATCCAAGGATGGTGTGCCGTGGTATGAGCGGCAGGATTATGGGTATGGGTATCGGTATGCAGGGGTGGGGCAGACGAAGGAGTTGACGATCCTGGCGCCGTTGCCGAAGCGGGTGGCGCTGCTGCCGCAGACGACRACGGCGGGACTGTTTCATGGGGAGTGGTGGTGATRATATTGGTGTCTGGGTAAAAATACATGGAGAAGGAAAAAGAGGTCTGTAACATATCGTCATATTCCGGCAGGCGGGCAGGCAGGCAGGTGTTTTGCTTTTTGGGATACCTAGGTTCTAGATAGCGAAGCGAGGCGTTTGTCGTTTTGTTTTTACGGTTTCCTTT